>PVKE010043536.1:0-13345 GCA_004027555.1 Craseonycteris thonglongyai | reverse complement strand
ATCTCACTGCCTGACTTTTATCTGTACTACAAAGCCTCAGTAATCAAAACAGCTTGGTACTGGCAGAAAAACAGACCCACGGACCAATGGAACAGAATTGAAAACCCAGAAATAAACCCACAAATTTATGGACAGATTATTTTTGACAAAGGAGCAAAAAATATACAGTGGGGAAAAGAACGCCTCTTCAGTAAATGGTGCTGGGAATATTGGAAAACTACATACAAAAGACTGAATGTGAACTGTGATCTGTCACCATATACCAAAATTAACATAAAATGAATTAAAGACCTCCAAATAAGAAAGGAAACAATAAATTGCATAGAAGAAAGCATTGGTACTAAACTTATAGATCTGGGGTTCAGGGAGAACTTTATGAACCTGACTTCAAAGGCAAGGGAAGTAAAAGCAAAAATAAATGAATGGGAATGTATCAAACTAAAATGCTTCTGTACTGCAAAGGAAACCATTGACAAAGCAAAGAGCAACCAACCGATTGGGAGGAAGTATTTACAAACAATGTCTCTGATAAGGGGCTAATATACAAATATATAAAGAACTTGTACAATTCAACAACAAAGAAACAAGCAATCCAATTAAAAAATGGACAGAAGAACTAAACAGACACTTCTCTCATAAAGGCACACAAATGGCCAACAGATATATGAAAAAATGCCCAACTTCACTAGCAATTAGAGAGATGCAAATAAAAACCACAATGAGATACCACCTCACACCTGTTAGAATGGCTATAATCAACAGGACAAGGAACAACAAGTGCTGGAGAGGCTGTGGAGAAAAAGGAACCTTCATACACTGTTGGTGGGGATGTAAACTGGTACAACCCCTACAGAAGGCAGTGTGGAGATTCCCCCCCAAATTAGGAATGGAATTGCCATGTGACCCAGCAATCCCTCTCCTGGGTATCTACCCAAAATACTTGAAAATCTTAATTCGAAAAGAATCTGCACACAAATGTTCATCACAGCACAGCTCATGGTGGCCAAGTCGTGGAAACAATCAAAGTGTCCCCATGATAGATGACTGGATAAAGAAGATGTGGTACATTTACACAATGGGATACTATTCAGCAATAATAAAAGATGAAATACAGCCATTTGGGACAACATGGATGGACCTAGAGACCATCTTATTAAGCGAAATAAGTCAGACTGAAAGAATCAAGAAACATACCTCATTTATAGGTGGAATATAAAACTCAAAGTAACAAAGAAACAAAAACGAATGGACACAGTTAATAATTTGGTGGTTACCTGAGGGTAAAGGGGAAGGTGGGTGAAAGAGCGGGTGGGGGAAGGGGGTTGAGGGGGAAGAAAGGAGTAGCAAGTGGGCACCAGATATATGGTGATGCAGGGAGAGCTAATTCTGGGTGGTGAGCACATAATGCAATACATAGACGATATAGTGTAGAGTTGTACACCTGAAATCTATGTAATTGTTACCAACCAATGTCATCCTAATAAATTTAACAATAAAAAAAGAAAGATTCAGGGGATGCTGGGATAGCTCAGTGGGTTAAGCACTCACTTTGCAGCTCTGGTCCAAGGATCGAATCCCAGCTCTGGACCACACGGACCCATATGCTGAGCTGAGATGTGGCCCCCAGTTTGGTTCTCACCAGGGTGAACTTCTCATGTGGGAGGCCCCCCATTTGGCCCCTATCTTATGGGGGTATGCTTCCCATGCAGAGGCTCTCTGCCCAGTTCCTGCCCTGTGTGCTGCCCACCTCCCCCCCCCCCCGTGCCCCCCACCCACCTGTGTGGATGAAACCATGTTGAAAACTGATGATGTACAACTATGGAGACTGCTCTGGGCCCTCCCCCTTCTCTCTGTCTTTCTTTGTCCCTGTCTCTGTCAAAACAATAAAATAAATCTTAAAAAAACAAAACAAAACAAAACTCCACCCAAGTCAGAAACCTGGGAGTTTTCTTAGATACTTCTCTCATATTCAACTATCACAAAAGAGAATTTTCTCCAATTCCCTCCTCATCTTTTCCATTATTGTGATTATAATAAATATTTATTCAGTGTTTACTATATGTTAGATACTCTTATAAGCTTTATAAGTTTTAAAATCTCATTTAGTTTTTAAGTTTATTATAATTATCCCCATTTTAAAAATTAGTAAATTGAGGCAGAGTTAGTTGGTAACTGCCCAAGTTTAGATAGCTAATAAATGGTGAAGCTCATTTTCAATCCCAGACAATCTGACTCAAGAGCCTAAGGGCCTTAACTACTATGCTGCTTAGTTATCAAGACCTGTGTAGTTTAACTCCTCAACATTTTTCAAGTATCTCTTCTGCCCCATCTTTACAGCTACTGCTATGTCTAGGCCCTTATCATTCACTAAACTAGACCCTAAATTTCATGAAGACCAGGATTATGTATGTGTGCCTTTGTTTATCAATGTCCCCAATGCTTAGCACAATGATTAGCACTTTGTATATTCTAAGTATCTGCTGAAGAAAGGAATAACATAGTTTTACCATGTTAATACTAGGTAGGTGGACATATACTTTAATCTCCAAAAAGGAAAGTTTTGAGATTGAAAAAAGTCAATACAAATAAAACTACTCTGAGTTAATGAAAATAGATTGGGACTGTTCCAGACAAACTGAGACATAGCGTCACCCTAATAATTGGGATACCTTGATTGTTGTGTCCCCCCATCCCACCCCACTGGTATTACAGGGACTGGAAGCCTGGGAACTACATTTCCTGGAATTTATGCCAGCCAGGCTATAAGGTTAGATGAAAACAATGGGCTTCGTTTATGTGAGATTTCAAAGACAAAAGGTAAGTAGAAACCAACATTACACCTTTGAGGTGAGTGTTATGTGGTGGGCCTTGGTAGACAGCATACGAGAGTTTTTGCCAGCAACTCCAAGTATCTTCCTACAAATCACTCACTTTGGTGCTGTGAGCAGTTAAAATCATTGGTAACAACTTCTATAGTTCCTATGCACCATGATTTTCTAAATACTAGTAGCTGTATCCCTGGTTTTCCCTTTCCCTAGACTTCCAACATTTTTATAGGTCCATTTACTCATTAGGTAATTCACTGCAGCTGTTTCAAAAAACAAAATCCTTAAATCTCAGTTTCTTAGTTCAGTAAAAGTAGACGTTTTTCTCATAGAATGTCCGGTGCAGGTTGGTGACAGCTCTCCTCTGCCTGGTGACTCAAACAATGAGGATTCTTCTATCATTTTATTTCCATCATGTTATAGCTTCCAGGGGAGGTGAAGCATACAAGCTCTTAACCATTTTAATCCTGGGGAATTAATACGTCACTCCCCTTCACAGTCTTTTCGCCAGAATCATCGTAAGTTCCCAACCTAAAAGCAAAAGAGGGTGGGAGAATAATAGTGCAATGTTTGGTAAGCATTAACTCTTTCTGCCATAGGCTCTAATTCTTTAAATTAAATCCCTTCCTGCTTAAAATATCTGGAGTAGTTTTTGTTCTCCCTATTTATATGCTATGAAACAATACATAATTGTAGAACTTAAATATATTAACTTTATGAAAAGACACTAAGCATTTGTTTCCATACCCAAATATGCAAATATTGATATTACTGTGTATGTATACAAACATAGTATCTTATATAAAAATTTACATACATGCTTATTGTTTACCTTATATACCTGATAGATATTATTTGTATTAATAGATTCAATAGTAAAGAATAAATTAGGATTAATGATTTAAATGAGGACAAAACAAAAATTTGTTGATATGTAACCTATTTATGTATATATTATCACTTTGAATTAAAATACTCTATATTTTTTTAGTGAGTGATAATACTTTTGAAATTTATAAGGATATAGAACTATTTTCTATTGGACCTATAATGACCAGGGCCCACAGCAACATTCCTGATGACACACAGGTTGTACTAAATTGAGCAAGAGTGGGTATGAAAAAGGATGCTGACTCCTGAATTCGGTAATCATTATATTTTCACATCATACTACTAGTTTCTGTTTAGCTCTTATCCAAGAAACAAACAATACATCCAAACGCCATTCCTGCAACACAATATCTTAAAGCAATTATAGTAATGTGATTATAGATGTGATGGACTGTATATACTGTGCTGGACCTTCATCCTTTCCATTGGAAGATAATGTTCAGTGGACAGACACTCATTTCCATCTTAATGACTGTGGTAAAATGGGTTAACTTCCAGAGATGATATATTGTCAGTGCAGGTGGCAGAGCTAACCTACCCTATAGGCAACATTCAGTTCACGCCTAAACTCAAATATTCATTATAGTGTTCTGCCTAGTTATGTCTTTGTCAACAAATCAAGGTCAAGTTACTCCCTCCAATTTGCATTAACAGGAAATGTGAGTACAACAAACAATATGAAAGATGAATATGAATTGAGAGGAAGTACTTCAGGTGAATCATTAAAGGACTGAAGTCTATCTAATTCTGCCACTTTCATTCAGGTTAATTTGTGGGAAAGAGTGAAGGGAAAGAGAGTGAGTGGACACTCACCCAGTATTGAACACTTGTTCTGTACCAGATTCTATGCTCAATAATTTCACGTATTTTTCCTTACTGATTCGTCACCACATCCCTCAAAGAAGACACTATTGTTTTTCTTATTATATGATAAGGAGGCCTGTGTCACTATATCAAAAACTTTGAGCAAATCTTGCCTCTCTCAGCCTGTTTTCTCATATGATAAATGAGAATGATTACACCTTCCCTATAAGCTGGGCATTCTACACACATATATAACAATTATTTCTTTAAAGTGCTCCTTCTCTACGAGACTAATAGCCATGTGAAGCTGTGCCAAGCATACCTGTCCGATGCTAACGGTGCTCTTTCCTCCATTCCTCAGAGCCTCCATGTAGAACGGGCTTTAAAATGAGAGCTCACCTAGACCAGTTAGAGCATCCTCAGACATGTGCATGTCCTCAGGCAGAAGCCACAGTCAGTTCAGTACCATCAGAAGCTTATCTTTGTCACTAAAAATACCCAAACATCAAAGACCAAAGCTGAACTATAGAAGCAAAGTGGCCAGTGATGATAAGCAGAGAAGGTCACCTTACCCTTGATGATTGCTGGCACACATGCCCCAAGGGACGGAGACCAACCTGAGAAAAGGTCAAACCCATCCACTTTGATGCCAGGTACTGAGTCTAGGAAAGAATCTACAAAGATATACCATGAACTTTCAAAGTTACTCACTTATGACCAAGGATCAGTGGTTGGTCTCTGTTGATTCATTGTGGGTCTTTTGATTCAGTCCCTTCTCAGTCATGAAGAATAAAAAATGGACAACTAAAATCTACCACACTACAAACTACCACCCTCTGCAGAGTGGGACAATATCAAAGAAAATGAGAATCATCCTTGTGACTAGTATTTTGTAACTACTAGTTAGTAGTTAATCCCTTCACCTGTTTCACCTACTCTTCCAAACCCCTCCCATCTGATAACTAAATATTGTAGTAACTGTAATGTAGTTACTACCAGTTAGTGCCAAGTGGTACTAGAGTTATCAAGGGGGATCACTTAATAAGTTATATAAATGTCTAGACACTATGCTACACACCTGAAACTAATATAAAATAATACTGAATGTCAGCCATAGTAGAAAATATAGTTAAAAATTTTTTTAAAGATAGTAAGAATTATAATAATAGCTTATAATTGCTCTAAACTTTTCCCTGTCACTAGGTCAACTGACAAACAGATACAGTACATACCCTACTATGGGCAAAGATCTGGAGATGTTGTAGTAAACACAACACATAGGACCTATCTTAATGTAGCTAACAATCCAGCAGTGGAGCAAATGCTAAAGAAATACTTATATGTATGAAGAATGCCTAGCTGTAGGGTAGAGTTTATTCACATTTAAGATAAGAAGACTAAAACTAGTTGGGGGAAGCTGGGATGGTTCAGTGGGTTAACTGCTCACTTTGCAGCCCCAGGGACTGAGGATCAAATCCCAGTCCCTGCCTGTGGGGACCCACATGATGAACTGGGGTGTGCTTCCCATGCAGGAGGCCCCCAGCCCAGCTCAAGCCCCACCCACCTGTGTGGAACAAAACCATGTCGAAAACTGATGACAAGCAACTATGGAGACTGTTCTGCACCACCCCCCCGCCCCCTCCCCCATTCTCTCTGTCTCTCTCTGTCTTTGGCAAAAAGAATAAAATTAAAAAAAAAAAAAGATGAGACGACTAAAACTAAGATTGGCAAGAGGCTCTGAACAATGTTTTCAAAACAGGAAGTGGCACAGTTAGGCCTCAAACCCGGGTCTTTATACTTTTAGGCTAGGGCTCTTTTTGTATTGGTACACCGCCTGTCTACCTGCCTCTAAGAACCCTGTTCTACCAACTGAGGGTTGAATGTGATGAACTAAATGAGGGTGGAAAAAGATGAAATAGACTACAATCAATTCTGGAAAGGTTACTTTGAGTCCTCCCCTTTCTTGATTTAAACCAATGGGGCTATTGTTTTCACAAGGGTTTCAAAAAGGAGCTAGAAAGCATGTCTACGCCTTGCACTGATTTACAGAAGCTCCTTTGCTTAGGATAAACATGGTCTTTATTGGTTTCCATTAAAAATCTATCAGGATACCCATGACTTTTCTAGGTTACCTGTTGTTACCTAGTCAGTAGACATCTATGTTACGTACCTACTATGATACCCATCCTATGGTTTTCATTACTACTAAAACAGGAGCTTTCAATGAAACCATAAATATCAAACCTATAAATGGCAAGGCCTCTTGGGAGATTTCTATCCTTACAATGGTAGGAACTGTCGCTTGCTTGAACTGTCTTTGGAGACAAGAGGAAAATGGAAATGGCTGCTGATACAGGTGTTGAAATGTTTGACCAGGGGAGACTGGTTCTGAGAACGACCCAGACATCTGTGCACCTGAGTTCTGTGTGCCTGGGCCCCTCTCCTTCCGTCTTCTACCTGCCCAATGGGAAACAGTTCAACATGCTCATCAACAGGCTGGGAGCCCACTGTGTTCTGAGCCTGGAAGGAGGTGCGGAGGACTACAGTGCTGATGACAACAACTTGGACTTAGGAGAGCATAGTCTGGCTGGAAAGTTGAGATCAAACACGAAGCAGACAATAAAGCATGGGCCTGAAGAAGTCCAGAGAGAGGAGAGGTTGATTTGGGCCTGGACGAACCGCCGAGCCTTCCCTTTGGAGAGGGGATTGGACTGCGCAGAGAAGCTGACGAGCATGCTGAGTGGGGCGCACAGTGGCAGCAACAGTGCAGCGCTGGCGCTGGGAGGGTTTGTAGGTCACAGAGCGGGGACCCATCTAACAAAGCAGAAGACGTGTCTGGGAGAGAACAGGATTCAGCTGGTGTGGTATACTATAGAGTGTCCTGCGCCACATGTGAGAAAACGGGGGTTCTGACCCAAACTGTGGTCGACGTTCTTGCACAAGCCACAGTCTCTCTGGGTCTTACTTTCTACACATAAACAAACAATCAGATCTCTCAACTAGATGATATTTGAGAGCCCCTTCCAGATCTAGCAACTAAAATACTTTCATCCTCAAAGCTATTGGGGAAGAAAAGGGTAAAGGTCCCAGGGGACACAGGTCTAGCACCATGGAGAACAAATAGAAATGTATTCTCTTATTTTTAGCACAGTAGGGACCCTCTGTAATTCCTTAGCCCAGCAGGAAGAAGTCTGGGTGGTTTGATGTTAGATGCTGAGGTTCACTATTATCTTCCTCCCAGAACACACTATCCAAGGTTGGTGAGGTTCAAGGAAATCCAGCTCACGTGCCCATTTCTTGTTCCTTCCTCTGCTATTGATAGGAAGACATGCTTCACCAGTCACAGCCTGTAAAACTCATGCGCATTGCTTTCTTCAGGATCATTTCCTCTTGAAGAAGCTTCTCCACAATCAAGGTGCTTACTGGTCACTGTGGCGGCCTTTTTAATGCCTCAGTACTGGGCCCTGAAGAGGGCCTGAATGATGGAACTTGCCTGTGTCTCCTAGCAAGTGAGTGAGACCATGGTGCAGAAGGCACAGTGACAGCCTATCTTTCACAGATGTAATCCACACAGCAGATAACCTTGTCTGAGCTTCAGCACAGCCAGGGCAAATATGACATCTTAAAGAGGATTTCACATAAAACAAATATTTTGTAAGAAAAAAAAATACTATTTTGATCTTGATGAATTTCCCTCAAAGAGAATAAGTACATAAGGAACATAATTATTTTGAGACTAAGTAAAAATAAGCCTCTATACATGCACTCCTGAAGGGAAAGCTTCTGAAGGAGGAGACATTTGTTTGATCATTTTTATCTCCTCACCCTTAGCAAAGTGTTGGCTTTTGAAATTGCCAGCTGTTCTTAACAAGAAGTAGAAGGACCAAGGTTTACTTTTCCTGCTAGTGTCTTATAAGATTTTAATTGCTAATACTATTACTTCCACCATTGATTCACATGAGATAAATCTTCCAAAGTTTGTGAGGTCAACAACCAAGGTTTTGTCAAAGCTGGAAAACAGCATTTTGTATTTGGATGTTTCTCATGGTTTCAAGCAATAAATCATAGGGAGAGAAATAAAAAGACATGTGTTAAAGTTAAATCATCTGCTAACAAATAGTACATTTTCCCCCTAGTCTGGAAGATTTGAGAAGAAAACAAAAACCCTATATATATATCAGTAGGGGTAAATGTTGATTTTTAGAAATAAGACTTGTGTAGGTAGTAAAAATACAATTTATTTTAAAAGTTGAAGGTAATGAGAAAAATAAAAGAATAATTTTCTTCTCTACCCATCCTTCAGTAAGTGAAGGAGGGAGGGGGAGGAATATGTAAAAACTGCATCTGATTATAAAATTTTAGGATCACAACTCATAACAAAACTACTCCACAACTGAAATAGTAAACAATCATCAGATCCCAAGACAACAATAACAAAAAAAATTGAATGCATGGGATGTAGATCAACTCATATCCCACATTTTTTAATCTAAAACAAACCCCACACAGTTGCTGACAGACAGTGCGGAAAGAAATACCACTTCAAAAGTGAGCGCTGCAATCCACAGTGACAGGGCGACTCCCATTGTGCGGATTCACTTCATGCCATTGAGTCACTTTTTATAGCACTTGGAGACCTATGATAAATGTGCCACTGTGACCGCAACTAATCTTTCTACTTGAAAAATTATTAAATAAAATCTGTCTTCTTCCATGAGAGGAAATAACTTCCATTTTAAACATGTGTATTTCAAAAGGGTCTGGAAGTAGCTCACCTGGGAGACTGCCAATGTTCAAAGAACTTTTCTGAGTTAATGTTAATGTGATGTTTAAGATAGAGCAAGGAAAGGCAAAGCAAACATGACTAGATGACTCAATGAAGGGTATACGATTAACAAAGAAAAGGCTAAAATACAGAGGCAGTGTAACGATGGAGACCAGATAAACAGACATAGACCTGGGTGTCCCATCAGACTCAATGATGTGTGCCCAGTGTCCCTTGTCCACTTAACTGTGCTTCTGGAGGCAGGTTCCACTTCTACTTGATCACGTCTCTTTACTTTTTTCTCTTTCTTCTTTCCTTTCCCTTGTAGGCATAGTTACACTTCCTTGCCAGTCTCACATTTCTGTGAGACCTAGGGCCACTGTGGGTTGACTCCTCCACTCCCCAAAGTGAAGATTGCCTGTGGCCTGAAGCACTTGAGTGGGGTCATGCTGCTAAATCTGACAAGCACTGTGATCAGCATTATCTTGCACTGGAAGTTGGAATTGCAAAGATTAAAAGCCATGCTTAAGGGGTTCAAATCCAATGACGGAAACAATGAGTACACATATGGAGACAAGGTGAATGAAAGCAGCTGTAACAATATGGCAGGTTGAAGAATCTACAAGTAGATCCAAGACACAATACCCTGAATAGACACAGCAGGCAGCAGTCTGTGTAGAAGAACTGGAAGAATGCACATGTGCCCATTTGCCATATGACGCCTACCTGTTTCCCCTCAGGTCCTCCATCCAGGCCACTGACCAACATCACTCCCCATTCCAGTCCCTCTACTCACACCCCTCAGATTTAAATGTACTAGGCAGCCAGGGGCCAAGGATTGAAACCTGGCCCCAGCCCGTGTGGACCCATATGCTGAACTGGGATGTGCTGCCCATGCAGGAGGCCCCCAACCCAGTTTCTGTCCTGCACGGCCCCTACCCACCTGTGTGGAATGAAACCATGTCGAAAACGAATGACATACAACTATGGAGACTGCTCTGGGCCCTACCCCTTCTCTCTGTCTCTCTCTGTCTCTGTCAAAAACAATAAATAAATATATAAAAAAAAAATGTAGTGACCCTAAGTGTACTCAGTAATATAGCCATCCCTCACTTCATGACCTTTCTTCATTATGAAAAATAAAATTGTAGCTAGGGGCAAAGTGGGTAAGTTATAAGGCTAGAAATGTGATTCAAAAGTCTAGATAACAGAACTGTATTGTTTATCTCTTTAGCAGAGTCGATTCTAGAAGTAAGCACTCTAATTACACAAAGCAACAAAATGATGCCTGCTCCTCCTGATGGTTTCCTGCTTCAGCCTCCCACCGTCTCCCACCATCTCCCGGGCTCTCCAGTGACTAGTGCTTTGCCTGCAATCCTTCAATGACAGGCTGACTTCATGGTAGGCTCAACATGAATATCATGAGTGGCTAAGATTCAGAATCAAGTATTTGTTTCTTCTTCAATGCTGGGTATTGGAGGCTGTGCGATGCAGGGTGAAGGAGACCTGCTTAATAATTACCCAGAAAAATCAGTATAAATTTTTGTAAAGCCCTATTCTAAAAGAATAAATTAACAAACAAATCCCACAGTGAAAAACATTAAATGGGGATAATTATATTAAGTTGCATTTATTAAACTTGGGCAGAATCACTGATAAGAACATATTTGCTTCAATGGCCCAGAACTTTATAATCTGATATTAAAATTGGAGTCATTTGTCAAGTATAGCAATGAGATGAATCTGTGTGATAATCTCCTTGCTTGTCCAACTATATCCTCTAACACCTATAGCTAGGCCACTTAGAAGCTGTACCACCAGCATCTGTAAATGCTGTGATGGGTTGAGACGGGGATTGATTGTTACTGGAGGTGCACCTTCTGGACCAGCCAGCAGCAGCTAACCCTTAACAGGGAAGGAGGGAGACAAGAATGAATTTTCTCTCTCTAGGGCTCTAATCAGCACCTTTATGCTAGTGTTTCCAAACCTAGGCCCACAAAAGAGACTCTATAAGTCAATTTCTAAAATTTATAGAAAAAAGTATACCTTTATCAGTAAAATGGTTCCCTAAGTAAATTAAATTGTCAACTTAATTTCTTTGCTTTTAGTTGGAAGAATACCAACTTGATACAGTAACATCAACCATCTGCTATGTGTGGTTGTTATTAAAATTTGAGATTAACAAAATTTGAAAATAAATCATCATGAATTAACAAATCTATCTATACATTTTCTTCAAAGTCTTACAAAGCACACAAGTAAAGATGGAAGTACAAAGGAAATTTGATGGTATAATGATCGGGGACCACGAGCCATGGACATTCATGCTCTTCACAGTCATCACCCTTTCCTCAATACTCATGACAATAAATGCCATATACAGGTCACTGTCCTGACTTTCCAATCCCTGTCTTCTCCAGATTCCAAGCATGAGGCTTAATAAAGGACAGGTAGTTCACTTTCTTAGAAAAGAACTAGGAGAACTTCTGGCTGCTCAAACTGATACAGAAGGAACCCTTCTCATAAAAAATGTAGAAATGCTTAAAAAGCATGAATTTTAAAACTATTGTTTAATGCATAGTATAGCTCACAAAAAGATAAAGGAAGGGAAGAAGAGAGAAAGAAAAGATAAAAGGAAAGGAAAAGGAAAGGGAAAGGGAGGCAGAGAAGGAGTAAAAGGGAATAAGGGAGAAAAAGAAAAAGACAGAAAACCTCAGATACCAGAGACAATTAGGGAATTTAAACTAGAACAGAAAGTAAAAGCTGATGCTACAGTAATCCATAGGCTTTGAGAAAATAACTGGGAGACCTGTCTAAAAACTTGGAAACCCAGAGAGATCAAGCCAAAGCAAGTATGGATTTGCTGGGCAGGCTCTTCCATATTGCACTGTCCCAGGAAAAATACTCAATAAAGATAGACCATAATGAAAAACTACACACCATAATGTTACACAATGATAAATGACTTAAACCATATGTACTTTAAGCTAAAAAACAAATGGAAGGATGCTGGGATAGCTCAGCAAGCTGAGTGCTTGCCTTAAAACTGTGAAGTCCAAGAATTGAATCCCAACCTCACCCATGCAAACCCATATGCTGAACTGAGGCACAACTGGTAACTGCTGGGATTGAAGTGAACGTTCTAGCCTCCCATGCAGGTTGAGGGCTTGCCTCACAATTTTGAGATCCAGGGTTTGTCTTTGGGCCCTGGCCTGGGCAAACCCATATGCTGAACTGTAGCACAACTGGTAACCACCAGGATGGCTCAGTGGTGAAGGTTCTCGCCTCCCATATGAGATACCACCAGTTCGATTCCCTCCCTACTCAGCCCCACACCTACCAGTGTGGAATGAAACCATGTCACAACTAATGATGCACAACTATGTAGACTGCTCTGGGCCTCCCCCTTTCTCCCTCTCTCTCTTTCCTTTTCTCAAACAATAAAATAAATCTTTTTTTTTTTAAGTCTCAATGGAAAAAACTAAGTTACAAACACAACTGAAGAAAAATACTATGAACTGAAAAAATGAGTTAGAGGAAATCACCCAGAAAGGCAAAAAGACAGATTAAGAAATGGAACGTACAAACGTGAAATCGAGAGGCATGGGATACAGAATGAGATATTTACCCAATAAATCTAATAGAAAGAAAAAAAGGAAGAAAAACAGTATATAAAATTAGCAATTTTTATGGAAAAAAGTGTTAGGAAATTACTGAAATGTAAGTAATTATAATAAAGATAAGGGAAGCCGGGATGGCTCAGTGGGTTAAGTGCTCACTTTGCAGCCCTGGGGACCGAGGATCGAATCCCGGCCCCGGCCATAAGGACCCATATGCTGAACTGGGGAGTGCCCCCAGTTTGGTTCTCACTGGGGTGAAGACCCGGGCCCAGTTCCTGCCCTTTGCAGCCTCGCGCCCACCTGTGGAATAAAACTATGTGGAAAAACCAATGATGTACAACTATGAAGACTGTTCTGGGCCCTCCCCCTTCTCTCGGTCTCAGTATCTCTCTCTCTCTCTCTCTCTCTCTCTCTCTCTCTCTCTCTCTCTCTCTCTCTCT
>PVKE010043535.1:0-13346 GCA_004027555.1 Craseonycteris thonglongyai | reverse complement strand
TTTCGACGTGTTTGCCCATTTCGTGATGGGTGATTTATAAGAACAACGTGGGGCATGACAACACACCTGCCTGCACACTGCTGAGTATTCAGCAGTTTTTGACCCAAAACAGCATGACCTCCATTCCCCACCCTCCCTATTCACCAGATCTCGCCTGAGCAACCTTTTTGTTGTTGTTGTTAGTTTCCCCAGGTGAAAAAGTCCTCAAAGGGAAATGTTTTGCCAATGTGGAAGAGGTGGAACCAAAAAAATGACAGAAGCATTACAAGGCATCAAAATCAACGAGTTCAAAAACTGTTTTCAACAGTGGAAAAAGCATCTCCTTAAGTGTACTGCATCAAATGGAGAGTGCTTTGAAGGTGACTGATGACATTTAAACATGTAAGAATAAATAAACAAATTTTTTATAAATAAATTCTAAGGTTCTTTGGGTCCCTCTTTTTATGTAGATTCATGGTGGCACAAAGTCCTGTTTACCTGTGCACACGTTTCTCTCAGCTCCTTTTCTGTCCAATGGTCCATCACCTGAACACAGAGAACTACTAACTCCATAAGCACAAATACCCACCTGCCTGCCCAGCTAGGAATCATGGGAAATACAAAGAAGGACAAGGCGTAGCAGCACCCTGCCTTAAAGAGCTCAGAATCTAGAACTATAGGCATACCTTGTTTTATTGTGCTTTACTTCATTGTACTTTGCAGATGTTGTGTATTTTTACAAATTGAAGACAAGACCCTCCACCAGCACAAAAATTACGGCTTGCTTTATTGTGATCCTCACTTTATTGCAGTAGTCTGGAACTGAACCCATAATATCTCTGAGGCCTACTTGTATAGAGTGCACACATTTTTGTAATGTAGGGCATGCAAGATAAATACTACAAGAGAGACATGGTAAAGTTAGGCAGAAGCTTCCATTCAAGGAATCAAGGTAAAGTTTCATCAAAGTGAAGGTGTCACTGGACAATGGGCAGAATTGGGACAGATTGGTGGTTGTGGGGAAGCAGAAGCAGTCCAGGTGCAAGAAGCAGTAATGACCAAGAAGAAGAGAGGAAAATGTCACTCAAGCTCTGTAAAAACACATAATCAATTTTGGCCAACTATTTTAGGAAACTAGGAAAGAAGAATCAGAAAATTCAGATGAAAGCCAATTGTATCATCCCCCCAAAACAGCTGAGAACTTTCTAGTTAACTTTAGAGAGGGCAGGGAGCTGCTCTTCTCCATCTTTGAGTAGGAGAGTAAAGTGATAAAAATGGTACTAAAGGGAAGCTGGGATGGCTCAGCGGGTTAAGCGCTTGCTTTGAAGCCCCGGGGACCAAGGATCAAATCCCGGCCCCGGCCCATGTGGACCTATATGCTGAACTGGGGTGTGCCCCCAGTTTCGTTCTTGCCGGGGCCTATGTGGGAGGCTCCCGGCCCAGTTCCTGGCCTGTGCAGCCCCATGCCCACCTGTGGAGTGAAACTGTATGGAAAAGTAATACTGTCAACTATGGAGACTGCTCTGGGCCCTCCCCCTTCTCTCTGTCTCTGTTTATCTCTGTCAAAAATGAATAAAATATTTTTAAAAAATGGTAATAAAGTAAAATTGTACTTAAAAGACCAGTACCTGGCCAGAGAAAGTAGGAGTTAGAATGACAGAGACTAAAAGTTGAGCATATTATAGTAATAATCAAAAAGGAGGGGGCTGCTTTTTAATTGTGGTGTGAGGACTTGATGAGGTGGGAAGGTTTGAAAACAGAGCCTTAACAATGATTTCTGGTGTCTCTTAGAGCTCACAAGTCTGGGAAATGAGAAGCAGTAATACCAACATGCTATCCTGAAAGTGTTACCAGTGAAGAAAATGCCAGAGGAAAATGTCCTGCTCTCCCCAGAATTCTCCTTTCTAATGCAGAGTAATTTTGTCAACTGATTACATGTTTTAAATCCAAATAGAAATTTCTAGCCTATCCTGAGACTTTAATTGTATACCCTGAGCCAGGTGTTCAGCTCCTAATACTCATTTCCAAGTGTGGCTCCTCAGAAGATTGCTTTGCTTTCTTTGGCTGATGGGGTCTGGTTTAGCAAACCTCACTCGTCTTTTCTGACTGGCCAAACCACACTAACCAGTTTTCTCCAGGTGTAAGGGTCATGGAGCCTTCATCTTCAGTCTTGCTCACGGAAGGAAGTGAAGTGACCCTCCAAAATCTAAGATGTAAGGAAGGTTTCAAGAGTTCGTTTGAGAACAGAATCCAAACTCCTACCCCTTATAAGCATATACAAGGGCTGTCTGGAAAAAATCTAGCCATTGTCAATATAATGAGAATGGATACATGGCTGGATACTTTCCAGACAGCCCTGTACACTCAATCAAATGCAGACAACTTGGCTGTGAACTTTCCACACATTTCATGTGGGGCATCTTAGACAATGTCTTTGATAGCTGCAAGGAATAAGTCAGAGGGTCAGAAGAGCTGCATCAAGTTCAAAGATGGAACCAGAGACCTTAAAGAAGTGGAAATAGGAAGGATTTACTCTCACGCAGACAGATTTCCTGTTAAAGCTCAGCCCTAGATCCCCATCTGTCCCTTTTAGAAATTCCTGGCTCCAGGCCTATCCGTACCTTCACACTTACTAGAGACATGATGTCCACTTGCTAAAGAGGGTGCCTCTGACATGATCTTCAAAATCTGTCACGCAGCACTTAGCCTGAACTCAGCCAATATGATTTGCTTCAGGGCTCACTGGCCTTGAGCCTTACCCTTTCCAGCCTTCCAAAACTTCTGGCTTGGAGTGTAATCCCACCTTCGAATTCAATAGTCCCAGCAGAGTACATTTCCTGAGGGCCCCGATTGAGACATGCCAAGAGAGGGCTCAAAGGAGTGCTTTGAAAGATGTCCCAATCAGCTTCTGTCTGCTCCTTTGTGGTCAGAGCAGAGCCAGAGGGCAGGTTAGGAATCAGTGGAGGGGTTGGCAAGGAGGAGGGTGGTAGCCTCCAGTTGGGGGCGACTTGCAGGCTGGCAGGGGGGCCAGGCCAAACCAGTGGTAGGTCACTAAAGATAGAGAATAGTGAGTGCCCAAACTGGCCAACCCATGAATCTATGGGGGCTGGGCCCTGGCAGCAAGCTACACTATACAAGGGTAGAAGTTGAGAGAAAGAAAAGAAAATGGAGGGCAGGGTAAGAGAGAAATGAAAGTCAGATGGGAAAAAAAAAAAGAGGCCTGGTGGCTGAAAGTCTCCACTAGATAGATGCACAAGCAGATCAGGAATGGCTCCCAATTAAGAGAGTATAGTGTGTGTGTGTGGGGGGGGGGGGGGGGGGTGTAGGCTTCTCATCTTCTCCTGCTGCTCCCTACAGCTGCTCCTTGTCCAGTACTGACTTCCCCTTCCCCTCCAGGTTCATTTTAATCTGACTCTTACTGAAGGGGGCAAGGGGCATTAACATGCCATGGAAATGGCTCCTGCCTTGACACTGAGGATAAAGTCTCCTTTCCCCTTTGCCCTGAAACAGTTCCTACCAAATGGCGTAACCGTGCAAGAGTCAGCTCAAAACACAAGTGTTCCTGTTGATCACTTTACACATTTGTTTAACTCATTCATTTGGGGATGTGCAGAGAATTTCCAGCCGTCATTCTACATCTCCCAAGAACTCCACCTGGGAACCCTCACCCCTTCCCCCGTCCTTCATCCAGAACTCAGGTTTCTCAGATCCCAGATTTAAAGTGCCCAAGGTGTTGCTGAATATAAAGCCAAATATTTGCAAGCCCTATAATCAACATCAACCGCTTTCCCATTAACACTAAGTTAAAAGGCACTCATGGATTTCTTCTCTATTCCGGAGCGACAGGGTTGCATTCATGTTGCCCTGGCCCCCTCAAGCTCTTTGCTAGCCTAAAACTCCCAGATGATCGAGTTAGCTGCCACTTCTCAAAGACGGGTTTGCAAGCACCAGGAGAGTCCTAATAAACTCCAGGGTCCTCTTAGCTGCTAAAGACCACGCCCCCCCCCCCCCCCCGCTACAAGAAGCCACACCCTCTAGTGCGCAGAGCTTCTTAGCAGAAGGGCGCGTGTAGCCCTCTTTCCCTGGGGCTAACCGAACGCATGCCACATGTCACCACTCTCAGCTGGCACCTCTCTCCTGGAGGCGCAGGCGTTCTTAGAATCCCCAGCAGGGGGGGTTGAGGGAAGTGGGAGAAGCCTTGCTTGTGCAGTCCGCAAGAGTCACTCCACCGTGACTCGTGCCCTGCAGCCTCAGGGGCGGTCTCGTGTGGGAAGAGGCAGGGGTTCCTTCCATGACAAGCTGCCGTGCCCCTGGGCCCTGGCCCTGAGCAACCAACCCAGTAAGAGGCAAAACTCCGAGTGATGAGAAACGAGCCCGCGACCAAACTTCTCCAAGTAGCCTCCTGCGCCAACGTGGGTGTGCTTGGACCTCTGGAACCCCAGACGCAAAGGAGACTCGGGCTCCCGGCGCCGCAGGGGTGCTCGGCGCTTGACGAAGAGTTGACAGTGGGCTCTCCGCTCCCGGTGCCCAGACGCGAGCTCCGCTCTGCGTCACCTCCCTCCCTGGGGTGGCGAAAGACGAGTTTGGCGCGAACAAAGGGCGATCCCCGCACCTCCCGTAGTCCCGAGCAGAGGGTCCCCGGTGCCCAGTTGGTGAGGCTGTCCCGCCTCCGGCCGTACCTGGGAAGCCGCGGCTCAGCGGGACCCGTAGCAGCAGCAGCAGCGGAGGCAGCAGCAGCGTGGGCCACAGTGCGGGGCTCCCCATGGTGCGCGGGCGCTCCGCTCGGCCCCGCGGTACAGCGCGCTTCCCGGGGCGGGAGGAGACGCACCAGATCGAGGGGCTGCACTGCGCGCGAGCAGCGAGGGCTGAGCTGGAAAACTCCTCCTCTCGCCTCTATCCCTCCCTCCCGCCTGGGGCCTGCCCTCCTTCCTCCACCTCCCCCAACGCTGGCCCTGTTCAGGGATCGCACCCACCCCTCCTGTGCCAGCGCTTCTTTAGGAAACGGGGGCTGAGCCCCCAGGGCCAGCGCGTGCCAGGGGCGTGCGCTAGCAAGCCAGATTACTCTCAAGCATCTTTGTTTCCCAATTGAGCACCCACTCACCCGGGTACACACACTGGTGGTCCACCCACCTCCCAGATCGCCGGCCCCAGCACAATGTGATCTGGGCAGAAAGCGACATGAGTCACAGAAAGAGACAGGGCACCTGAGAGGGTCCAGAGTGGCCCCCTGTGGACGGTTGCCACGGCCAGCTTCACTGGTTTGACCCTGTCAACATGTACCAAATGTCCAAACCTGCAGATAATTTTTATGAGTTTATTTGAGCCAAACTGACAATAATTGCTGGGAAGTCAAATCTCAACAGATGGATAAAACGTTCCCGAGAATGGTAGTTTTGCAGCTTATTTTATACATTAGAATAAAAGGAGATGTAAGGAGGGTCAGTCACATGAAATCCATTGGTGGCAGATTAAGGGGTGGGGGGAAAAGTGGGAAATCTCTGGAATTGGGTAAAAAGGGCAAAATAAACACACGCTTCTTCTACATCTGGGACAAGATAGTTAATAATTAACATTGGCAGCACATAAAGATGATCTTGGGTAACAAGGTAACAATGAGGGGTTCTGTGGATTTGTGCTCTGGTGCTATGGGTTGTGTCTTGAGGGGTCTGGAAAAGGAAATTACTCTGATACTTCACAGGCATGTTATCTTAGATGCACAAAGACCATAGGCTCACTTAAGGTAAACACTGACCTTTGTCAAGGCAGCTAGAGGCCTGGGACATGACTATATCCTCCATGATCCACTTTTCTTTAGCAATTTTTCTGTTCAGACCATCCTGTGTGATTACTTTTGGTCTCTGTAAGGTCCACCATGTAGGCCTCCTCTGAGCATGTCAGGTTTAGAATGTGGCCACCTTTTTGTCCACAACCGTCATGTCCATGCCCCAAGTTCCCCGTCATTATGACCATTTTATCTAAGAAGAAACTGACACTTAGAGGGAAAGCAGGGATTTGAACTTAGGTGTGTAGTTCTGCCAGTGTCAACATCCACACTACACTGTCTGTGTTTCTCTTTTGTGAAAGAATGAATCAAGGACTGGACCAGGTGTATGCTTGCTGCACTATGGTTGAGAGTAGGGTTTGAGGGTCTCTTTTCAGGGTCAGCTGATGGGTGAGCACAAGGTGGAGAAAGCATCTTGTCTCCCCCACCGCCTCGGGGAACCAGCTGTTGTTTCCTGCAACCAGGTTTCCCCAATTCCTGGGTTGTCCTCACTCACCCCAAGGACACCATGATTGGCCTGGAACTTCCCCTGTTTTGTGGCATCAGGACAGGGTTTCTAGGCTGCCTTCAGATGGATCTGGTTTCTTTGAGGCTTTCTCAAATGGGTGATTTTGTAAACCCGTAAGGCAGAATCGTGCCCCTCACCCCTTTCCTATCTGAAAGAGATCTTGACTAAGGCAAATTCCAACCAGGGCTGCGGCACAAAGATGCCAGGGGGAAGGGGCAAGTGAGAGCGTAAATCCAGCTTACCTCTGGGTTTGCAGAGCCCCGCGCCTTGGTAGAGGCCACATTCATGGTGCAAGGGCTCCTTTCTGCTTGCCACCACAGTCTGGCCTGTTAGCTACGGGCCCTCGGAACATCCATCAGAAGGGTTTCAAGTTCTTTTATCTAGAGGGCATGTTTGCTTCCCACTTCTCACAGAGGCTCCTAACTTGAACTTCCATCTTATCCTCTCCAGGGCTTCTGGGGCTTTTCTCCTCCTGTGGGTTTCTCCATTGCTGCATCCTCCTCAAGGAGCCAATTACCCTCAAGGAAATGTTTCAACTATGATCTCCAGACCAGACACTCCAGGGAGTGGTTCTCAATCCTGTCCATACACAAGACGTGTGTGTGTGTGTGTGTGTGTGTGTGTGTGTGCATGTGCACAGGGCGATGACTTATGACAAAATCATATTCAGGCTGGACTCCAGACCAATGAGACTAGAATCTTTAGGGATGTGGCCTGGAGTTTGATCAGATACATATTTTCATTCCCCCATGCTCAGAGGTGCAGGTTCTAGAATGGGATTACATCCTAGGCCAGGGTTTCTCAGCCTAGGCACTATTCACATTTGGGGCACCGTACTGCTTTGTTGAGGAGACTGATTGCCCTGTGCACTGAAGAATGCTTAGCAGCATCTCTGGTCTCTATTGGCCCAGACGCCAATAGCAACACCTTATTTTCCAAGTTGTGACAATCAAAAAATGTCTCCAGAAACTGTCAAATACCCTCTAGGGCAGGGGTGTCAAACTGGTGGCCCGGAAGCCGGGAGGTAATTTTTTGTGGCCCACGATGCTCTGAAATAAAATGAAAATAGAAAAAATTGTTATGAAGAAGATAGCGCTTAGGGGAGATCGAGGCAATATTCATAACAATTTTTTCTATTTTCATTTTATTTCAGAGCATCATGGGCCACAAAAAATTATCTCCCAGCCCACGGGTTGCCAGTTTGACACCCCTGCTCTAGGGGGACTTTCGCCATCAATTGAGAAGCACTATTCAAGGCCCATGAGCAAAGGTCAACATGTGCCCCAAATTCCAGGGGCAGGTTGTCTGTCCAGTGGCCTTTCCTGTTTCACATCTGAAGCAAATGCTCCTCACAAAACCTATATGAAGTCTATTGTTGGGCTGGGAAGAAACACCTGACTCCTAGCCACCAAGTGTAGCTGAAATACAGGAAACACCACTCTCTGTGCTGTGTTGCTTTCTTTGCTACCTTAGAACAAACTCTAATCAGATGATGATGATGATGAAGATGATGATGATGATGATTCCAGGCCTGTCTTCGATAAAAAGAATGAGGGTAGAGGGAAGGTGAGCAGAAGAGGTTTCCGATTCATCCCACACATCTTGGTAGACAATAGAATAGTTAACTAGATTCCTAATTTGTCAAACAACTGAATCCAGATGATGGGGTAATAAATTGATGGAAACAGGAAGTCACTCAAGGAGTACCCCAGGTTATGATCTCATTCCTGTTCTGCTTGGCATAACTGTTAAGGATTCACACACACACAAAAAAAGTCATTGTTGGCATGAGACACAAAGACATGTAGGCAAGAAATTGGTCCCAATCATCTCTATAGGTAGGACTGGTGTGTTGACACTGAACAGTAAAGAAGGATATATATGATGTCCTGCACTACCAATAGATCTCAAAAACCACACAGATACAATCGTGCCTGTGAGAGTGCAGCCTGGTTGCCTACAAACTATGGAAGACTTTCCAGGTCCCTCAGGGCCATGCTGACAGTGCTGTTCTATTCTCTGAAGCATTCCTGGGTGCTGGGTAAAGTGCCAGGGGTGAGGAGAAGGGCACACAGACATCAAAGTCTGGCAGTGGGAGTGAGGCATGCTGCCACCCGGTGCTGTGTGGAGGACGTTGGATTAAACACCACAGTCCTGTCCCCTGAGTCAGAACAAAATGACCCACAGTGGAGAAGGCCAGAACAGGATCCCCAGGATTCATGCCCGCCCCCCTCCCCCCACACACACTTACTTCCTTGAGCTTGTCAAATCAGAGACAGTATTCAAGGAGAATCTGACAGCCACCTACCTACTGCAGGAGAGGGATTTTCTGAGAGCATCAGTCAAGGCCCTTCCCTCCTGATGTTCCTCCCATCTTGCCACACCTCATTCTCGCACCCTTTCAAACCAGGTATTTTCTTTCTGCATCCTTCCAGAGTAAAGGGCCTGGAGTTTAAGGGGAAAACTGACAGCTCACTGTCCTTTGGGAAAAGGGCTGCCATTTCCCCAAATCGAGGAAACAAGAGTTATACAGCCTAGAGCAATGCTTCTTAAACTATCTCTGGTAAAGGACTAGGATTGAACATTTTCCAGGGGATGCTGGGATAGCTCAGCAGCTGAGTACTTGCCTCCCAATTGTGAGGTCCAGAGTTCAATTCCTGACCCTGGCCCAGATGCTGAACTGTGTCACAACTGGTAACCACTGGGATGGCAGCGTAGGCTCTCACCTCCCATGTGGGAGGCCCCCAGTTCACTTCCCGCCTCACGTGGCCCCACATCTACCTTTGTGGTATGAAGCCATGTCACAACTAATGATGTACAACTATGGAGACAGCTCTGCCCCTCCCCCTTCTCTTTCTCTTACACCTTCTTTCAAACAATAAAATAAATCTTTAAAAAATTTTCCCAATCCATCATTGGTTGGTACTTTTGTAAAATTAATAAACATGACTCACCAGAAAAATAAAATGGAAAAAAAGTCAGAGTAGCACAGTTTTTGTGGATTTAATGTTTGATATACTACACCTATACAAACTACGAACTATATGAGACTCTCTAGATTTCCAAGAACTTGAGGCTAGAATAACAAGAAGATATGGCCTCAGTCTATTGGAATCATGCTGAATGAATGCCAGAATGGTAGGTGACTTGGGCCAGTACTTTTGCTCTCTGGTATCTATTAAAAATCTAAATCTGAGAGGGTTAAGGTAGGAATGCTGAAGGTCAAGATGAAAAAAGCTAAGGACAGGCCAAGAATGGCATCTGTTTACAATCCCCTGGCTTAAAGAGATTTCTTCTCTTTCTAAGATAAATATTCAGAACAAAGCAACACAAGCTCTAGAGGATGAAAACATTCTGTAGCATAAGGGAAAGGGAATGTTTTTACTGTAATGATTCAAAGGAAAACAGCTTTTATGAAAATAATAAGCTAGAAAAAAGGAAAAGCAATTTCAGAAAATATCAATTTGGTGCATTCAGTAGGAGTCAAGGAAAATGCTTTTCTTTTAGAATATAGGAATAGGAAATCATATAGAAAACTGAGAAAAGAAGGCACACCTCAGATATTGTGGGTTCAGCTCTCGATTACTACAATCATGCAAGTTGTATCATTTGCTCATGGGGAGGTCTTACCTTTAATTTGTAAAAAAAAAAAAGCAACATCTGTGAAGCACAATAGAGTAAAGTGTAGTAAAATGAGGTATGCCTGTATAAGCATGCAGAGATTCAAACATGAAATTAACAACTTTTGGTTTCAATTGCCACATGCTTGGAAGTCATTGTCCCAATCCTGACAACAAGAAAAAGCTGGAAAAACAGAAAAATCACTTCTCTGACCCAACAAAGAACTGAGTTTTCAGGGAAAACAGTCACCCATCACCATCTGAAAAGACAGGCATATCCAGAAAGTCACAGCCAAGATGTGCATACCTAAAGCAGAAGACATTCAGGAGCATACATTGGTAGAAACACTTAAACTGCAATTTAGAAAAATGGCTGGAAGCAGAGTGTGGACTCATATGAGAGTGAGAAACTCCTGGGGTTAAAATCATAGCAGCACCCCATCCCTGCTGTGGGCGCTACCTCCAAGAAACCTACCAGGTTTTCAAGATAAAGGTCCAGAGTAAAGACCCCTTTTTGCTGTGCCAGGAAGAAAGGAAGAATAATCCCTGTGAAATATGAGGGCTGCCTGGAAAAAACCCAGCCATCATCAATATAACAAGAACAGTGACATGGCTGGAGACTTTCTGGACAGCCCGCGTATACTCAGAGATGCCTCCATTAAATAGAGCTATTCTAAAAGGGAAATGACTTCACCAGAACCTTGTCTCACCTTAAGAAGAATATTTTCCTTATTCGTCTTTATGATAAATTCCCAGAAAAAACATCATTTGGCGAACTGCTCCTGTGGTTTTGGAGGGGGGCGTGCCAAGCAAAGATACTCCAAATCTTGGTCATAGGTGTGGTTATGTGAATCAGGCTGGGTCAATAGTAGAACTCTGTCCCCAAGCCACTGCAATTAGAGGTGTAAGCTCAGGTCCTAGGCAGGCCAATCAGAGCCTTCTCGGAGATATTTAAAACAGACACTGGTTGAAAGAATCCATGTCATTTCCCTCTTTGGTTAGACATTGTATGAATGTGAAAAAAGAAAGGCTAGTTTTGAGTGGAGCTCAGAACAGAAGAAAACTGCAATGTATATAGGCTGCTCTGCAAGCTGCTCTGCCACTTGGGCCATGTGATCCAGGCAACCTAGCGGCACTCTATTAGTGGCAGATAGAAATGCATTTTGAAGCCTTTGGCAATCTCCTATAGATGAAGTGAAACTTGACCCTTAGAATTTTGTAGCAAATTCTGCCATCATTTGTGGATAACTACTCTCCTTTTCAGAAACAACTTTTGGCTTGCCATTGGGCCTTAGTAGAGACCAAACTCTTAACCATGGGCCACCACGTTGCTGCGTAACCTGAGCTGCCCATCATGAACTGTGTTGTCCACTGGCTAAGCCATAAAGCCGGGTGTGCATAGCAGCACTCCATCATCAAATGGAAAGGATACACATGTAATCAGGCATGCATAGGCCCTAAGTTGCACTAGGGAGTGGCCGAAATGCCTGTACTTACGCTCCCTTGATTTCTTTCTTCTAGCCCAGATCTCCGGCCTGATGAAATGTTCCCTATGACCAGCTGACTGAAGAAGAAAAACCTCAGGCCTGGTTTACAGGTAATTCTGTGTGGCATGCAGGCACCACCTGAAAGTGGAGAATGGTAGCACTATAGCCCTGCATTGTGACAGCCCTGAAGGGCAGCTGTGAGGGGAAAGCCTCCCAGCAGGCAGGACTTTGAACAGTCTATCTGGTTGGTTACTTGCATAGACACACTGGGTATGGGTTTTCCTTCTCTGTCCACATGCTTCAGCCAAAATGACCATTCACAGTCTTATAGAATACCGCATCCATCATCATGGTATTCCATACAGTGTTGTTTCCAATCAAGGAACTTACTTCACAGCAAATGAAGTGAAGCATGGGTCCATAATCATGGAATTCGCTGGTCTTACCATGTTCCCCATCATCCTAAAACAGGTTAATAGAAATGGAGTGGCCTTTTGAAGACATAGTTATGGCACCAACTAAGTGGCAACACCTTGCAGGGCTGGGCAAGGTCCTCCTGGATGGTGTTTATGCTTTGGAGTCAGTATCTAATACAGGGTGCTCTTTCTCCCATGGCCAATATCCATGGATCCAGGAGTAGAGCAGTGAAAATGGGAGTGGCATTGTTCGCTATAAACTCAAGTACTCTATTAGCAAAATGTTACTTCCCATCCTTGGGATGCATAGGTTCCACTGGTCTAGAGGTCTTAGTCCCAAAGGAAGGCATGCTTTCACCAGGGACCCAGCAATGATTCCATTGAAATGGAAGTTGAGACTGCTGCCTGCACACTCTGGGTGCTGCGTGACACTGAATGAATAGGCAGAGAAGGTGGGCAGGGACACTGTCTGGCTAGAGTAGTTAATCCCGACAATCAGAGAGAAAGTGCTGATACTATCACACAATGGGGATAAATAAGAATGAGAATATCTGGAAAGCAGGAAATCCACAAGGCTGCCTCTTAATACTGACATGTCCTAAAGGGTGTCCCAAAATTCACACAAGAAGTAATTTTGATAGAAAACACAGGTTTATAATTAAAAATCGTAAATTTTCATTGCTCAACAATGAAAATGCACTGTTCTTTCATGTAGCGCTCCATTTTTAATAACCCTGAACTGTCAGCTGTCACATTGTCTTTTTTTTGTTGTTGGCAACACTTTACCGCCCAAATGACCCAAAATTCAAATCTTGCGTGAAGTTTGGGACACCCTTTAGAATGAAATTCAACAGAAAACTACAGCCCAATTCAGACAGGGCTGCTAATATCCCAGAGCCTTTGAGAATAAAAATTTCTCACTCCACCAAACAAAGAACAGTGACCACCAGCTGAGGTGCTTGCTGGCAGCAAAAAGAATATATAATGGTAGACTATGATAAGAAGGTATTATAAACATCGGCTATGACCATGTGACAATTGCAAAGACAAAGACAATAATGGATATATTTCTCATTTTAATAAAAATATGTATATTTATATGATGTTTTTGTTTTCTTTCCTTTCTCATCACTTTATCATCTACCACAGATGCATTAATAATACTTGACTTTATATCTCTGTATTTAAGTTATAAGATATCAAAGGAAGTGTGAATCAGCTTGGAAAAGAATGAACATCAGGAAAGCTGGGATGGCTCAGTGGGTTAAGCACTCACTTTGAAGCCCTGGGGACTGAGGATCGAATCCCAGCCCCGGCCCATGTGGACCCACATGCTGAACTGGGCTGTGCCCCCAGTTCAGTTCTTGCTGGGACCTATGTGGGAGGCTCCTGGCCCAGTTCCTGCCCTGCGCAGCCCTGTGCCCACCTGTGGAGTAAAACTATATGGAAAACTAATGTCAACTAAGGAGACTGCTCTGGGCCCTCCCCCTTCTCTCTGTCTCTCTCTGTCTCTGTTTCTCTCTGTCAAAAATCAATAAAATAAATCTTTAAAAA
>PVKE010043534.1:0-13346 GCA_004027555.1 Craseonycteris thonglongyai | reverse complement strand
AAAACAGTATGTAATGATATAAGTAAGCATAACTGTATGGTGTTATGTTTTGGAGCTTTTACACATACTAATTCCTTTTGCTTGGACTGACTTCAACAATCTTGTCCTCTTGGTAAGCCATTCTGACCTTTCAGAACCCTTCTTAACTCCTCTCTCTTTTGTCTGTGTGAAGGACTTCACCTTCATCTGCTGTCCACACAAGCAAAAAAAACGCACATTGGCCACTCATTTCACTCTACTGTGTTTGAAATGGTGTGTACATTTACAGCTGCACATTATATTACATTGCAATTCCTTATCTGTATTAATGTTTACATTGTTAGAGTGTAACATCCTTATTTGCCTTCTGCCTAGAATAGTGACAAACATTTTCCAAGATGCCAAATGAGAGAACAACACATTTAGCTGGCACACTTCGCAGGGAAAAATGAGTATATTCAAGAAATGGATGCACTTATGTTCCCCCCCATTTTCCTCTTATCTGCATAGCCCCTGAAGACTTTTGAATTTGGGGTACTTGTGACTCTCTTCCAATGTTTGTGAAATCAGTGTAACTGAACAAAACATCCAAAGAAGAGTATGAACCACTTTAAACGTCACCACTTGTAAGGCAAAGTCATGTGGACTGTGAGTCGGGTGACCTGGTTTCCTGTCCAGGTCTGATCCCAATTAGCCGGGTGATTCTGTTTAAGTCATGTAAGCTTTCTGTTCTTTGGGTTTCTATTCTGTAAAATGAGGTGCTTGGAAAAGATCATCTCCAATATTCCTGACAAATCTGAAACTTTGAAAGCCTATAAATTGGCAATGATTTTTGTTTTTAACCTTTGAAAAACTTGAAACTTTCCCTTTTAAACATAGTGCAAAAAAGGACAAAATTGTAAGAGCAGATAGTACAATAGTTTTTGCACTGAATTTGAAAACAGTAGTAAATTCACGGCACTTTCAAAATATATGCAGAATTTGGCCGCTTCTCAATACTCTATTGCCACTACCTAGTCCAAGCTACTCTCATCTTTGGACTTCTGCAATAGCTTTCTAACTGATCTCATTTTCTCTATTCAGTGTATTACCCACAAAGCAGCCAGAGTGACTCAGTTAAAGCAAGGGCAGAGTAACTCCATCTCTACTCATTCTTTTTCATCACACATCATTAAGAGTAAAAGACAGATTTCATCCTTTGACCAAGAAGGTTTTATATAAGCCCACAAATTACCTATCCTGACTTTGGATTCATCTTCTTACTGTTCCTCCAGCACACCAACCATGCTCCTTCCTGAAGGTATTGATTGGTACCAGCTATCTTATCTTCCTAGAATGTTCTTCCTTCAGGTATCTAAATAGCCACTCCCTCATCTTTCTCCTCCTACTCAGAAGCAGTCCTTTTCTCAGGGAGGCCTTTTCTGGTTAATCTATAAAAACTTCAATACCTGTCTTTAACACTTCATTCTCACTTGACTTTTTGTTTTCCTCCAGAACACGCACTACTACTATGCTATTTATTTTATTATGTCCTTCCTCCACTAAAATAGTCTCCATATACGCCACCCATTTTCCTAATTCTGTACTTGTTTATGTTATTTCTTCCACTAATTGTATCATCTTCTAAAAACAAGAAAAACATGATCAGTTTTCTTTTTCTTGAAAATATGTTCTGATTTCTTGAACTGGAAGTTCAACGTTTTCCTTCTCACACACTACACATCTCTTCATTCAGTTTCATTTGAGTGTATTTTTTATGTTGGTGACTTATGTACTTCCTTGGGGTTATATGTTCCTTGAGGGCGTTGACTATGCCTGCAGCATCTCTGAGTTGGCATGTAATAAGGCCTTAAGAACTGGTAGGGGAGGCCTTTTGAGCCACCTCTTTTTGCTCAAGGCCCGCTTCCATCTCTTGGAAGTACACTTTTACTTTTAATAAACTTTTCTTACATCTCAGTAAAAAAAAAAAAAAGAATTGGTACGGATAGGTTAATTTCTAGTAGCAACAGTGTAATCAGACTACCATTTAAATTGGAAGGCTCAATGGGAATATAAGCTCCTCAAAGGCAGGGAGCTTTGTCCACATTTTGTACTGTTACGTCTGCGGCATCTGGAATAGTGCCTGGCACTTATTAGGTACTCAATACTTGTAGAATAAATGAATGAAACTAAATTCTCCTAACAATCCAATGAATAAGTTGAACAGCACCCAGCTTGAAGGATTAAGGCAAATTCCCATTTTGCATTCTGTTTTGAGAATGACAGACAATTTAAGAGAATTCAAGTGATAAATGAGAAAGTCATTTTCCATTATGAAAATAGTAAGAAAGTTGAGTATGCTTAGTCTGGAAAAGCGAACTCTGTAGCACTAATAGTAAAAGAATATGCTGTTGCACAGTATTAAGTATGTCTTCACAGTGTTATATTACTATGTAGTCATGGTGATAATAATTATAGAGACATCATTTTCTAAAAGTACATAAATGGTACATTTTCCCATAAGAGAGGGACCATTGCTTTTATTATTCAGCTAGGACAAGCAACTAAATTTAAGCTAATGTTTCAGAAAAAATAAAATATACACTCAGGTGCTTTACGAGTAAGAAAAAACAAAGCAGAGGAGTGGAGTTTTTGTAGTAGTAAGAAAGAGTATTAGAGTTGTGGTGAGTTAGAGATTACTAAAATCTCCATGAAATTAACAGATTCTGGGGCTCTGAGATGTGAGTTGATCTGGTCCAGGTAAAGAAAATTTACTTCTTTTATATCCATATACTGTGCTTTTCCCTCAAGTTCTTGCTTGAGAGATTACAGTTTGCCTGTGTGTGTACACTTAATGTGCATAGTAATTAATGGCTGTGGGATTTTGTTCTGTCACTGGTTCAATTGCTATTCAGTCTGTAGCTACCATCTAGCTAAGGGATAGATCATAATATTATTCTCATGTGCACTTGTGTTTTCCAGGACATACTCCCGTGACGCATAAAGGGAAAACCATATATTTTCAATGAGGGATTTGGAAAATAAAATGATTACCTATGTGCCGAGCATGATTTCTTAACCTGTGTGTTGGGGCATATTAGATAATAATAGGTAATGTTTACTGAGTGCTTTCTAAGGGACTTGTATAAGTATGAAAACTTGACACGTTTTACTCATTTCAGGGTCATAACAGTCTTATAAAGCAGCTACTATAACTATTCCTCCTTTGAAAATGAATAAAGTGAGGCATAGGAGTTTAAATAATTAGCCCTTGATCACACAGATACTAAATGATATACCCAGGATTTGAACTCAGTGAGTCTTAAGTGTTCCAGAGCTAATGCTTTTACCCACCCTATACTGAATTCCCAATTTCTCTTTCTTGGTTAGTATTTCCTAGTGCATAATAAACATTCCTTACTACTGCATTCTTTTCATAGCACTTTAAAAAAGTATTAAGAATACAGCCATTTGTGACAACATAGATGGACCTTGAAACCATCATATTAAGTGAAGTCAGACTGAGAAAATCAAGAACCCTATGGCTTTACTTATATGTGGAATATAAAACTGAAAGTAACAAGAAAACAAAAACTCATGCACACAGTCAATAGTTTAGTGGTTTACCTGAGGGTAAAGTGGGAGGTTGGTGGGGGAGTAGGGAGGGGGCATCAAATATATGGTGATGGAAAGAGAACTGTCTCTGGGTGGTGAGCCCATAATGCAATGCATAGACAATGTAATGTAGACTTGTACATCAGGAACCTATGTAATTGTTACCAACCAATGTCACCCCAATAAATTTAACAATAAATAAAGTATTAAGAAAGGACTGTGATTTACTTATAAAATATTATGGTGGTTTACTTTAGACAGGCTTTATGTTGAACTTGAGAGGATTTTTCTTCAATTTGTTTGATGTATTTAAAATGTTGTTTTTGGAAATAGTAAACCATTGCAGAGTAATCTTAAAGGTCTTAAATATAAAGTGTTTTCCTGTTGAATATATTTGGTTTGGGAAGTTTGAGGTGTGCAGATATATTTACTTGTCTGTTATATATTAGTACTTTCATTTATTGTTTAGTAACCTAGATAGAAATGTACTGAAGCGGCATCCAGCCAAGATGTTGTGAGCTTGAATTTCGAACATCTGCTTTCCCTGATTCTGAGACAGAATGTGGATCAGTGCACATGTCAAAATAAGTTTACTTTACTATTCTAATTAAATTTTAAAAAATATTCTGAAGAATGCTTTTAATTTTCTTTCTCTTCCTTAGGTATTGGCAGAAGACAAAATTTGTATTGTTTATTTAGTGTGTACCAGGGATCAGTCCAAAGACTTGGGGAAGCACTGTGGTGTATGGATAGCCCGTAGGGTTTTAGAGATAGACTGTTATGGAGATTAATGTGCATCACTCTAATCACCAGCTGTATAAACTTGGGCAATTTGCTTAGCACTTTCAAGCTGTAGTTTCTCATCTGCAGGTTGGGGATTATATGTAAAGACTTAAAGTATATCATGTCAAATTTACTCTTATGAAAGGAAAGGCTTTGGAAAGTCTAAAGAGGAGAAATCTATGCCAACCAACTAAGGTGTGATCAAAAATGTAGGATTAAGCAGAGCTTTAAAGAATTGTGTAACAAGCCTTTTTGGGAAGTTTTCTGCAGTATCAGCACTCTTTCAGGCCCCAGACCCAGCCTTCTTATCTTTGGGGGAATTTGATGAAAGTCTCATTTAGACAAGATTAAAACCCCGCTGCACTTGGAATTTCCCTCTGAGGGTGTTCGAAGCACGACTGTTACACATGTTCTATTTGCAGTCCTCTTTGATTCTGCTGATAATCTGAGCAGGTCAAGTCCAATCAAGATACAAAGGACGATTTTAACACCCCCTCCCCACCTCCTGCCTGTGGCTCCCAGATGTTTGCACATTAGAATCACTGGGGTAAGTTTGAAAACCTGATGTCCAGGTTTTACTCCAGATTGATAAAATCAGAATCTCTGAGGATGGAATCCAAACATTGGTATTCTCTTAAAATAACCCAGATGATTCCAAAGTGCAGTCAACTGTAATCACAGCGATTTCTTTTAGAACATTGCTTTCTATATTTTACTATGCATCGGAATCACCTGGAGGGCTGGTTAACCTACTGATTTGGGGGCCATAAGTCCAGAGTTTCTGATGCAGTAGGTCTGAGTGGGGGTCATATAGTTTGTATTTCTCACAAGTTTATGATACCATACTTTGAGAACCACTGGCATGGAATAGTGTTTCTCAAAACTTAAGTGCATAATAATCACTTGGGGATCTTCTTAAACTGCAGTTTTTCATTCAGTGGGTCTTGGATTTTGCCTGTCCAGTAATCTCCAGGAAGTGCCTGTGCTGCCCACACCAAATGTTGGCTAACTGACCAGTAAGGATCAGTAAGGACCAGCATCACCTGGGGGCTATTAGAGCTACCTCAGGACTATTGAATATGACATTGCTTCTTTAACAGAGGTGCCTGTTGGCATCATCTGGGGAGTTTTAAAAACATTGATGCGTAGGTTCAATCCTGAAGATTTTTATTTAAGTGGTATAGGTGTGACAGGGCATCAGAAACAAAAAAACCTTCCCAGAAAGTTGTACCAGTAATATGCAGCCTAACATTTTGAGACAGAGTTATACAATATTTGTTTTAAAGTACAGTGCAAATTATTATTGTTCATTTATAGAATGCTTTGTGATATTTTATTGTAAAGGAGGCCCTGAAGCTGGAGATGACAAAAAAAGTGGCCCAAATACTCCTCCTGCATCCATGGCAATCACATCTGTGGCAATCACTAAATCTCACAACATTCATTGTGGCCCAGCCTTAAATGTCTTATTTAGATGTGGTTTCAGGAAACTACAACAAAATGATGGAAGTTGCGCATATGCTTGCCATATGCATGCATTGTCTTCATTAACCCCCAACACATTGAGGGCCAACTGCTTTCTAGTTACTGGGTTATGAAGATGATTCCAGTACAATTACTGCTCCCAGAGCAGGAGAGGAAGTTTAACGTTTATATAAAGCAAATCATATGCTAATGCAAGGTACCACTGGTACTGCCACGTGATTAGAAAAACCACCAGATTTCAGAGATGAGCAAGATCCCCAAAAGCCATGGTACTCAGCAAAAGTGTATTTAAAATGGAATCTTGAAGAATAGGAACAAAATATGTAAGGTAAGATTAGGAGAATTGCATTTCAGATAAGAACGCACAGAATCACCTAGAAAGCACCTGCTGTGATGGGGGAAAAATTTTGCTGATTAGTTTGGATGAAGCAAAGAGATTAGATGGAAATGTCACAGGACCATATTTTAGAGTGTCTTAACTGACACAGGAGAGTTTCAACTTTATGTTTTAGGACATGGGGAACCAATGAACATTATTAAGCAATTGCAATTCAGTGAAAGGTGAAATATGGTCCTTTGGAAAAATTTTGTAACAAGGGATTATAGAAGAGATGGGAACGTGTAAGGAAGAGAATAATAATAACAAAACCATCAGTTTATTTTTCAAATTCTTCCCGCCCCCCTCCATTTGTATAAAACAAAAACCAGGAAGCTGGGATGGCTCAGTGGGTTGAGTGCTCACTTGTAGCCCTGGGGACCGAGGATCGAATCCCGGCCCCGGCCTGTGTGGACCCATATGCTGAACTGGGGAGTGCCCCCAGTTTAGTTCTCACCGGGGTGAAGACCCCAGCTCAGTTCCTGCCCTGTGCAGCCCCGCCCACCTGTGGAGTGAAACTATGTGGAAAAACGAATGATGTGCAACTATGGAGACTGTTCTGGGCCCTCCCCCTTCTCTTTGTCTCTGTCTCTGTATCTCTCTCTCTGTCAAAAACAATAAAAATCAATCTTTAAAACAAAAACCTTACCACATTTATTTCTACAGATTCACTTAATAGTTTTTGGAATGAAACATACACACACACATGAGTATATATGTATATTTAAATTATGAGCAGTACATACAAAATTTGGGTGTTAATGTCAACATAAGTTGAGTGGAATCACAAATGTTTCCTTTGTGGCTTTCTACTATGGAAATATAATTGCTCATCAGTGTTATATGCATAAGTTGTGAAAAGTGCTTTCTTGTTTTAGTACTTAACTGATAATAAAGTGCACAGCTTTTGTTGAGCATATCTAAACCATCTCAAGCAAGTTTGCTTGTGTTGTCTGTGTGTAATTATAGCCAAAAGTTTTGTACTTTCTGTGTGGGACATAGTTTCTTGGCTGAAAAATTTCTTTTTAAGGCTCCCAATGTATTTATTATAGTTACATATTTTTCACTTTCTTTTGACAAGAATTTTTCTTTTATTTCTTAAGAGTAGCCATATTCTATAGCCTTAAACCCACAAGAATGTAGGTTCAAGTTCTAGCTCTTCCTTGGCAGACTTAATGACTGTGAGAAAACCACATGTTTGAGCTTCAGTGCTCTTATCTATAAAGATGGATGCAGAGTGCACATATGGAGTTATTTATTATTTTTCTAACTTAGATTTTCACCACCAGGATGGCAGGTACCATGTCTTTCCTTTACCCATAATATTATAAGTGCCTCACATGAGGTCTGAAATATATGTGATGAATTAATGAATAAACCGAATAGGCCATAGTGTTCATTTTGGCAACAAAAATTAATGTTTGATGGAAGATTGGTGGAAGACACGAATCTAAAAGCTTCAAAACATGTTTTTGCCCATGGGCCTTATGGACTGATACCTGTGCTATTCACTGAGTTCTTCAAATGGACAGTGAGACAAGTGTTCTGTGTAAGACAAATTGGCTTCAGAGGATGAGTGATGACAGGCATTTACTTTCATTATCGATAGTGATATGCTTCATTTTTCATCTTAAAGGAAAAAGAAGAATCACATTGAATTGACTTATTAATTATGCAAGTTTTTTAACATCTCTGAAGTAGCACAGGAAAGGTTATATGATAATATCAGGATTAAAAGCCAAAGGCAGGATTTCTATTAGAGCTAAGGGAAACATTTCTAGCTTTTGTCAAAGAAAGGAGTGATCATGTTGCTCTTTTTAACAATGTTGAAAAGTCTACAATGTTTGTTGTCAGCTAGTACTTAGAAAAAAAAAATGTGTCTAAGCCCCAAACCATTCTTTCATTTTGTAAATCAGTGAATTCAGTGTGGCAAATAAATCAGAGAGTTGAATTATTTTGACCCATTATTTATAAAATAGGCCATCAGATTAAAAGAACTGAACCAACATAGCCTAAAGTATGTTGATTTTTACTTTCTTTTTATTGCTTTATTGAAAATACATCATTGATTTTGCTTGCTAGATTTTAAATATATGACAAAGTGCATTGCTCCTTTTTCTCCCATGACATTTTAAGAAATTTAAGTTGAAATATGAGATAATGATGACCTAGGTTTCCCTTGTTCATACTCCCATGCTTGAAAGCTCTACATTTGGAGGTTTAATACCACCACCACCTATAACCACCACCACCACCACCATTAATGATCATTTGTATTTTACTTACATAATTTAATACATTAAAAAAAATTATTATCTTAATTGACCTTCGTAATGTCAGTCCAGCATGAAGAGCAGTGCCTAAGAGTCAGTGAGATTATAATTTATTACTTTGAGTCACCAAGGTCAAAAAGCTGTTAAATGTTAGTATAATAGTAGGGGCCATGACCCATAGCTATGTCCTCATCCCAGTCTTGTTCCCTTGAGTCAATAGCTAAAGAAATAGGGACAATCAGTTCCTTGCCTTAATTTCTGTAAGAAATGCTATTTTAGAGAGTTAAATTAAATGACCAAATTTGTTTAGGCTTCTACTATGCATTCACACTCTTGAAGAATCTCCAGTTTGCAGGGAGACTTGGGCAAACTCATAAATATGAAAAAGCAGTGTGATAAGTGCCGTGGATTGAAGCTGTGGAATTAGGATGAGAGAAAATTAATTTGCCTGAATGTATTATAAAGCTGTTATGTATAAAGGTATTTAAAGATTGTAAATATAAAATAATGGAGAATAAATGTATAAACTTGCATCCATCAAGTCATTAATTAAAGTACTTTATTGTTTCCCCAGATTTTATAATCTTTGTGATAGCTTTTAGTTTTTTAATATTTAATCTATTTGTACCATAGTTTGCATAACCACTTTTGTGTTGCAGTAGTTACGAGCTCGAATTATTTCCTATTTTTTCAACTATTTCTTATGTGTATTTTCCTGTAGAAGACAAAGAACAGAAAAATTGACCTTAGTAAATGATAGATAAATTTTAGAAGCAAATATTAATTTCATGACTAATGGAAAAGTAATTTAGTGGCCTATATGTGTTATATAAATATTACAATTACAAATGTTTTTGCAAGAGACTCTAGTGTTATAGGGAAAATAACCCGATACTGACTTAGTTTTAGGTTAAGATTTTATATGGTATGATATTATTCACACTTGAATAAAGTATTTTTATTGAGAACATTTTAAAGTGTGGGAAATTATATTGAGTTTTCAAGATAATGGTATATGGAAAGTACATAGATTATAATCCCAAATATTTTCATTCTCTCTCATTATCTTCCATTATAAATTTACTAGGGTTTTCAGTGGGTCATAAAATGCATTTTTTTTTCATTGCCCATTCAATAAATTCAACCCAGAATGCAGTGATAATATTTTATACCTGTTCATTATTACAAGCAATAAGGAATCTGTCCTTAGAAGTTACTTGGGAAGATACTAGATTTACCTGTTGTAAAGAATTTATAATGAGCTTTTATCACTCCCTCCCTCCATCGCTTCTTAATTTCCTTCCTTCCTTCCTTCTTTCTTCCTTCCTTCCTCCCTCCCTCCTTTTCTTTTTCCTCCTGCTTTCCCTCTTTCTTTTCTTCTTTCCTTCTTCCCTTTCTTTTTTGTATCTTTATTAGTTATCACATCAAGTGTTTTATGACGTGTTTTGGATTGATTGTCACCTTACTGTTCATGGCATAATTTGTGTGGATAAGGTAGAAATTAAATTGAATAAGAACATAATTTTTCGAGATGTTTAATATCTTGGGTGTAATAGATTCCCCAATCTCTTCCCTTTCTCCTCATTCCCTGTGATGTAGATCACCCTACATACACAGCCCATCCCCTTGCATCCTATGCAGCTGCCTCTCAAACTTTGTATCATGTAGGGTTTCCGGCTTTTCCTTTTGACTCCATATCTGAGTATATTCTATATGTGGTAAACATTATCTTCAGTGTTTTCTTTAATACTTAATTATGCAAATGTGACCTAGAAAAGCTAAGAATATGCTAACTTAAAGACAAACCACTGCTGATTCATGTATTTGTTTACTTGGCAAATACTGAGTAGTGATTTGTATAATCAAGGTGCTAGGCAAGGCAGTGAGGATAATAATACAAGTATCTAGTGCCTTCAAGTTGCCCACAGAATAGGGGAATCTCAGAAGGATTGACAGATGAAGGTGTATTCCCAAGGAACCCACATCGGTTGGATATGACACTGTTTTCCTAGCCTAAGCATGATATGTGACATAGTAATTTCTTAAAAAATATTTGTGGAAAGGAAAAATGAGTTTTTAATCAGGGGCAATATTGAGATATTTACATGGTACTATATGAGAATTCAACTTAATAAGGCCATGAAATCTTACCCCAAAGTTTAGGATGGCGCTTTTCATTTTCTTAATTTATTCATTTGGTACCCCCAAAAATAAGTAGGACTTTTACACCTTGAAATAAAACTGAAGTAATCAGATATTTTGTTTATTTTTAAAATGACATTTTGCATGTCAAAATGCCTAGCATGATGTCTGAAAAAAAAAAAGTTGGCATTTAAGGAACATAATCTTTTTAGTTTTTCCTGTCATATGTTACTTCCTTTCATTTTCTCCTTCCACTTAAACTTCTATCTGAGACGACCTAAGTTTTGTAGGTCCTAAAATTTATATAGTTTTGGCACCCCCTCTTTAAAAAATTAAATATAGCATGATGAAATGAAACTAGGTACAAAAGTAAATATGATAAAAATATAAATCACAAAAGATTAAATTCTAAAAGCTGAAAACTACCACAAAGATTATAAAATCCAGGGAAACAATAAAATATTTTAATTAACTACTTGATTCAATAACATTTCTTTTGCATTATTTTGTATTTGTAATCTTGGAACTCTTTTTTATATAATAACAATTTTATAATACATTCTCTGGAGAAAAAATAATTCAGTCTTTTCTGTAGCATGATTAATCAAAATTGATCCTTTATTATTTTTTAAATTTATAAAAGTTTATTTTATCTTCACAGTTCTTAATTGGTAATTGTACGTACATGTCGAAGATTGTATCAGATTTTAGAATTTTTTGTTGTGAGGTTTTAGGGCTTTTCAAATCCACTAATCACTCCCCGAAGTAAATATTTTTTCCCACCTCTTTACGTTATTGCTATAACGATATGTATCCAACCATCACATAGCCTCAGTTGCATGATCAGCAAGTGTTTATGTCTCATGTGTCTGGGATGGTCGGTAGGGCAGCTTTCCTGATGTTTTTCCAGATTACATATCTAAGGGTCAGCTATATATCAATCAATGTAGAGTGGTCTTTGTTGGATTACTAAGTCCACTCTGTTATACTCTAGGTGTCTTACATACTGGGACCAGCAGTTTAGTTTATGCGTGTTCTTAATGCAGTGGCAGAGGGGAAATCCACAAACAGGAATACGTGGATTCCTTCTCAAGGCTGCTTGCATTTGCTAACATCTATTATCCAAAGCAAGTCACATTGCTGAGCCTAGTATCAAGGTATAGGGCAGACTATCTTTCCAGAGCATTGAAAATTTATATGGCAATGTACATGGATACAGTGAGGAATGGAGAACTGAGTGTATCAGTGTGATTCATCTACTATTTTTTTAAGTATTTTCTTTTATTATATTGAAAATGCAGCTTTATTAAGGTATAAATTATATACAATAATGTATATATTTAATGTACACAATTTTATGAGTTTAGACTTATACAAGGACTGTCCAGAAAGTATCCAGACATGTAACCATTCTCCTTATATTAACAATGACTGGCATTTTTCTGGACATCCCCATACATACACCCCTGAGACCCTCACCACAATCAAGGTAAAAAACATACCCATCAATTTTAAACTTTCCTCGTGCCCCTTTGTTCTTTGCTCTTTGCTCTTGTGTGTGTGTGAGTGTGTGTAGTAAGAACACAACATATATATTCTGTTAAAATTTTAAGTTCATAATTAGTATCATTAGCTCTAAGTACTATGTTGTATAGCATATCTCTGGAACTTAGTCATTTTGCATAACTGAAACTTTATAGCCATTGAACAACTACCCATTGCTTTTTCATGTAACTTCTAGTAACCACCATTCTACTCTGCTTTTATGAGTTTATTTCAGATACCTCATATAAGTGGAATAATGCAGTATTTGTCCTCCAGGTATATCCATATTGTTATATAGAACAGGATTTTCTTCTTTTTAAATGCTGAATATTATTCTATTATATGAGTATATATATATACCACAGTCTCTTTATCTACTCATTTGTTATTGGACATTTGTTTACATATCCTGGCTATTGTAAATAATGCCGCAGTGAACATAGAAGAGCAGATATATTATTCAGATCCTGATTTCACCTCCTGTAGACAAATTCCAGTAGCTGATTTCTATATCATATGATGGGGGTGGTCCTATTTTTAATTTTTGAGAGACCTCCATACTGTTCTGTATAGTGTCTGCACCATTTTACACTCCTGTCAATAGTGTGTAACAGTTTCAGTTTCTCTGTGCCCTCATCAACACTTGTTATTTTCTGATGTTTTTGTTTGTTTGCTTTGCTTGTTTGTTTGATAGTGCTCATCGAACAGGTAAGATGTGATATCTCATTTTGGTTTTGATTTGTGTTTTGCTTATCATTTGTGATGTTGAACACTTTTCATATATCCATTGGCTATTTATTTGTATATCGTCTTTGAAGAAATGTCTATTCAGATCTTTTGCCAGTTTTTAATTGGGTTATTTGTTTTTTGCTATTGCGTTGTATACATTTTTATGTATTTTGGATAGTTGCTCCTTTTCAGTTGTGCAGTTTACAGATATTTTCTTCAATTCTGTAGATTGCCTTTTCATGCTATTGAATGCTTCCTTTGCTGTGCAGAAGATTTTAGTTTAGTGTAGTCCCACTTGCCTGTTTTTGCTTTTGTTGTCTATTCTTCTGGTGTCATATCCAAGAAATCACTGCTTAGACCAGTGCCAAGAAGCTTTTCCCCCTGTGGTTTTTTCTAGGAATTTATAGTTTCAGGTTTTAAGGTTAGATCTTTAATCCATT
>PVKE010043533.1:0-13346 GCA_004027555.1 Craseonycteris thonglongyai | reverse complement strand
TAAAAAAAAAAAAAAAAAAAAAAAGACTATGGGTGCTAATAACATCTCCAGAATCCCTTCATAGTAATACCTGACTTAGTGGTTGGGTAAATGAGGATGATCATTGCACCCCATTTTACAGATAAGGAAGCAGAGGCTCAGAGAAGTATCAGGTTGCAGAGCTGGTTATCTGGACTTTTCTTTTCATGTGGAAATATCCTCTGAGGTAGTTTTCAAGTTCTCAAATTTCATATAGTGTTCGCAGCAGGATCCAAAGAAAACATCTAGACTGATTTACCAAGAGTGATCCAATTTGCACAGTATTTATAACGTAATAGCAAATAGTAATGTCATTCATTCGTTACATGGCAGTCAAAAAAAGTATGAGAATGACTGGCTTATTTTTTCTTTGTCTAAAAGAATCCCATTGTGAATAATTTCCAATATAAGCAAGGCCTTTATTTTAAGAAAGTCGATGAGTAAAGTAGAGTTTTCTTTAATTCTTCATTCAGGATTGCAAGAGACACAAATGCTTTATGTCTATTTCCAGCCCTGAGGCTGAACAAGATGTTGGCTTAATTATGGAAAGCTGAACTTTCCTCTTTCTTCAGTTGAGTGTGGGTAGTTTGTACCTGTGTGCTAATGTCCCGAATGTCCTAAAATCACTTATGAACTCTCACACTCTTGAGTGGTAGTGAAAGTACCGTTATTTTGTACAGTCATCCTTTTGGGCACCTGTTTCAGTTGGTTGGTAATCATTGCCAGCTCTTCACGGTGAATGTGGTTTGGAAAGCATCACAAGAAGTCCTCTTTTTTTTTGGTGACAGTGGGTTCATGTTATTGCACTCCTGCGGTAGGCATTATTATCCCCATGTAGCAGTCAAATACAACCAGAAAGATAGGGAAGAGGAGGCCAGTGAAGAGAGACAGATGCTAGCTTCATGGGTCCACAGTTTGAATGATAATCAGAGATCAACAGATCATTATTTTTCACAGCGAGGCGAGGAGGGGGACCAGAAATCCTGCACGAAATGTCAGCTCTTGGATACGGTGGCCATGTGTTCTCACATAGGAAGGCAAGGTTGTTTTTACTATTTTTCCTTTCCTCCAGTCATGCTCTGAAAAAACAGAGCTATCAGTATAGGTTATTTCTGACCATCAAACTCACAGCCCTCAGTGAGAAAGCATCCCAGAGGCCAAAATGACTGTGGGACCTGTTTCTGCCATAAACTCCTGTGCTGGACAAAGAGTGTGGGGCACTGATTTATTGCAGCCTTCGGGACTGTTTGCAGCCCATGTGCCTAATGACAGTTGTGATCCGGTGCGAAAGAAGATGGACTTGCGTGGGCTGCCCGCGTAAGAACCGTCTGTAGAACCCAGGGGGCAAAATTGATAGAGTGCTCAATTTTTTTCCATTTTAGGCAGAATTGCCTTTTTTTTTTAAAAAATAGTTTACAAACTTAGAGTTGAAAGAAGGATGTGACTTGAATAGAGTGTTTTTCCTGCAGAACTCAGAATGTGTTTTAATACATGCTATCCTTCAACCTGGATCACCCAGCAGACAAGGCAGCTGTAGGGAAATGAAGTATGGAGCCGAGGAAGAAGAGAGGCTAGGGGGATTCCCATCCCCCCTAGCTAAGGAGAGGGCTTAGCAGCTTTTAGATTAATAAAGGGGCATTGGGGCAGGGCAGGTGCAGCCCTGGGGGCCTCAGCACCTGGAGAGGAATGGAGGTGGCCTGTGGCTGCCTGCAGGAGTTAGGCTGAGAGAGGAACTGGAGACACGGTGGGAAACGTTTTCTGCACAGCCTGTGGGCAAGTAGTTTGGAAAAATGGAGTTTACCAGTCAGGAACCCAGCAGCAAGGAGAAAGCACGCTTCCCCAGAGCATTGTGGAGAATTTGAGGAAGGTGCTATTTAGAGAGGTGTGGGCGGGGCCCAGGCACTCAGGAATGTGGGGTGAGGTGCTGAGTAGGGGGGGTCTGTCTCAGCAGGAAGCTGTTAGACAACCCGAGGTCTGAAGAACAAGGGGTGAGCCTGGGGTCCTGGTGTTACTGGGGCCCATGGGATCTGTCACTGTTAAAGGAGGCTCCAGACACAAGTCGAAGTTGTAGATCTAGTCATCAAAGGAGCCACAATGCTGAGGCAGGGAGAGAACAGTGGAGACAGTGTCTCATCTTGCCTGCCTTCCCATTGTCTGATCTTTCAACTGGCCCATCCCCCCTGAAGTCATAGGAGACAGGAGCTTGTAGGATACACAGACGCCCAGAGAAGGGGTTTGGGGAAACAGCACAGGTGGGAAGCAGGAGGTAGGTGAGTTCTGAGTTTTGGTCTTGGCATGGTGACCTAGTTCCTGAAAGACTTCAAGCAAGTAGCTTCATCCTTTTCTGTTTCTTTTGTCTTCCTATCAGTAAATGGGGATAAGAACTCTTCCTTAGGATGTGAAGAGTGACCAAAAATTGCATTCTGCTTGGGAAAAGAAGAATCCAATCACCCTTTAAGACTTTGGTGAAAAGATCCTGTGCGTTTGCTCCCGTTGGTAAACTCTGCCTCAGTCTACCTGCAACCCATTGCCCATTTCCTGAGCTGCTGAGGATTGGGGCTGGTCCCCTCATTTAAAACTCACATGCTTTGGGCTCTCAGCAGGAACGTGGTCCGGACCACCTTGCGCAGACAACACTTCTCTTTTCTGTCTCTTAAACGAGTGCATGTTCTAGTGTTTCTGTGAACCTCTCTCTCTTCAGCTTGGCTTCAGAGAGCTTCCGCTGCATCACTCTGGGCCCTGACAGAAGGGAAGGGATGCATGAGCTTCTACCAGCATTACAGGAACACCCATTGTGCTGTATATCTACCTTTTGGGACATTGTGAATTTTCCCCTCCCACTTAGAAATGTCTTACATCCTTGGTGACTTCTGCAGAACAAATCACTCAGAGCAGGAACCAGTGTAAGATGAATGAACTTTTCTTCTCAGAGCTCCAGTTCCTTCTGGTGAAAACGGGGATCATCAGGTCTACTTTGTAGGATCGCCGTGAGGGGGTGATAAAATAATTGCTCTGTAGAAAGCATTTCATATGATATGGGACCCCTAAGGGAGCCTTGATCATCATCAGTCTTCATCGTCGCTGCCCCCTCCTCACATCAGCACTGCCTCCAAATCACAGGATTTCCATTAGTGTAAACTCTGTGTGGAGCACAATCTAAGCACTTGACATTCTGAATCTCTTTTCCATTGGTGCTGTAACAGATTACCACAAACTGAGCAGCTGACCGCATCCCCAATTCCTGTTTCAGTCTGTAGGTCAGAAATCTAACCCTGGGCTCAACTAGGCTCTAGTCAAGGTGTGGGGAGGGCTGCCTTTCTTTCTGGACACTAATGGGGAGAACCTATTTCCTGCTCCCTCAGGGTAGGTTCTTGCTGGTGGAGGACTGACGTCCCCGCTTCCTTGGTGGCTGTTGGTCAAAGGCTGTGCTTGGGTCCTTGAGGCTGCCTGCAGTCCTTGACTGGTGGCCTCTTTCCTCTACCGTTAAAGCCAGCGACTGAATCAGGTTGCTTTCACACTGGGGAACTCTCCTGCCACTTATGTCTGACCTACTTATGCACATTGCCTTCCTCTTCCACGTGATTAGATTGAGCCCACTTGGAAGATCTAAGACAGTTTCCTTATTCTTAAGGCCTGCAACCTTAATTCCATGTGCAACATCCCTTTACCATGGAACACAACATAGTCACAGGTTCTGAGGATTAGGACATTTGTGATGGGGGAGGGGACATTATACTGCCTACCACATATTCTGGTGTCTCGTTGAATTCTTCCAGTGTCTCTAAGAAGTGGATTTCATTATCCCCATTTTACAGAAGAGAAAAGAGAGACTTAGCAAGGTTCAATAACCTGCGTAGGGTCAAATCAATAGTAAGTGATAAAGTCGGGATTTACGTCTAGGCACTGTGGCCCCCAAATCTGCTTAATTTAGAATTATACTGGGTTGAGCTATAAGAGAGGCTGTGGTATGAGAGGGCCAGGAATCCTTATGGCCCAGGAGGTCAGAGAATCAGACAAAGTCTCTTAAGTGTGTCTTCAGGATGTGTGTTTGTGACTGAGTGTCCTTGACAGAGAACACAAACACCTTCTTTTAGTTCTTTTCTCAGCTTTCTCCCAATTTTAGACCTTTGCTATTATAACATTATCACCACCAAATCTTTTACCAGAGGTCGGGGGGAAACATTTTTAGAAACAACAATGTATCTGAGCAAATATATGGCATTCTTTGTGTGGTCATATCTATTACTTATGTACTACTACCCTATACAAAGTGCCTTATGTCACTTAGTGACCCTATGAGGTAGGTACTGTTAACAGCTGGACATTATAGATGAGGAAATTGAGACACCCATAGACAAAGTGGTTGGAATTGGAACCTTGGTGGTCTGGCATCAAAGTTACTCCATTCTGTGACCACTGTTATCCTTTCTTCTCAGTTGGAGATATTTGTGTCTTTCCTTTTCTATTCTGGACGATTTCCATGCTGTGCTCTTGACTGAGGTGTCTGATTCCAGACTTGTTAGCATTTGGGCTGATCTTCTGTGTCCAGATGAATGCCATATTCATGGAGCCTGAGTCCCTCTATGTCTGGCAAAGCTAAAAACCATTATGAAACAAATTTTCAGATCATCACCCAGTGTTCTGTTTCACTCATGTGTTAAGTGCAGGGCTGAGGACTTTGATAGTGTTTACCATGGAGGTAGATGAGACTCCAGACTCCTGAGGTTTAAGTGGAGAGTCTAGAACTTTCTCCAGTTCCAGCTGAATCCTAATTATTGTAAGTCTCATAGCATGGGCCTTAGTGTAATATTATTTCCTTATTTGTATAGATCTTTCTCATTTATTGATACAACACATTTTTACGTGTTTTCTCATTCAGTCCTCAAAAACATCTTGTGAAGGAAGGTAGGAAGAAAGGATCATATAATGATGATGATGAATACTTACCATATGCCAATGTTGAACACTCTACATATTTTATCTTGTATTATCCTCTCAATATTCTTTGAGGTAGGTTCTACTGTCACTCCCATTTTAGAGATAAAGCTAATTGACTTCTTCAAGGTCACCCAACTACTAAGGGTGGAACCATATTTTAAACCCAGGTGACTTGAATCCCAGGGCTGCATCTTAAACTAAGATTCAATAGCATTATTTTTATTCTGCAGTTGAACAATTTAGGACTCATAGTAAAATTAAGTAAGATTTGTCAATGACCACTCAGCTGGCAGTTCTAGGACTCTTATGTTTCCTGCCTTCTGTTTGGAGGCACAAATGATAGAGCATAATTCGGTGGAATCCAGAAAGAGCTCAGTGCCATCATGGCTCCAATACACACATAATATATAACCTTGGGTAAATCATGGCTGCTCTTGAATCTACAGTCCACTCAACTAAAAAATTGGAATAGTCATACTTCCTTCTTTTGGTTGTCAGCAGGAAGGAGATTAGTAGCTGTTATTATAGGTGAGTGTTCCATCCAGTGTGCCAGTTGCCTCTGAATGAGAGTCCAGGTCTGATAGGTTGTAGGGCTGGTGAAATAGTGGCTGATTTGAGGGAAATGGTTTTAGCAGCCCTCAGCCGTTTAATGTGAGCAGTAGTGTGCTGGCAGCTTATGGGAAGGCTCAGAGGTATGTCCTTGACCTGAGAAATACAGTGGGAGACCAGGTGAGGCTCTGGTTAACTTGGCAGACATAAGGCAATCATATCTGAGAGTTGGGGGCTTATCAAAAAGCTTCATACTTTCTCCTTAGCTGTTTGCCTAGATAATTTCTTATGATCAATTCTACTGTTTATAAGCTCCGTCCTGCAAGATGAGGGTCCAGAGGCAGCTCAGGAAAGCTGAGTGAGATGTGGTAGTGTTGCAGACGTGGGTGAATGCTGGTTGTAGGTATAAGAGTGGATTGCTGAAATACACATCGGTGGGTAGCTTTTTTTTTTTTTTTAAAGATTTATTTATTGTTTTTGACAGAGAGAGAGATACAGAGACAGAGACAGAGAGAAGGGGGAGGGCCCAGAACAGTCTCCATAGTTGCACATCATTGGTTTTTCCACATAGTTTCATTCCACAGGTGGGAGCGGGGCTGCACAGGGCAGGAACTGGGCCGGGGTCTCGCCCCAGTGAGAACTGAACTGGGGGCACTCTCCAGTTCAGCATATGGGTCAGCACGGCCGGGGCCAGGATTCGATCGTTGTTCCGTGGGGCTGCAAAGTGAGCGCCTAACCCACTGAGCCATCCCAGCTTCCCAGGTGGGTAGCTTTTAAAGGTTGATCCCCTGAGTAAACATGGATGTCCCCCAGACACAGAGTTCTATTCAGAATGCTAATGGCCCTTGGAACTACCATGTAATCTGAGTTTTCTTTGGAAAGAAGGGCAGACATGGAATGAATTTAGAGGACAAATCTAGGCAAGTGAGCAGGAATGCAGAAATGATGTAGGTCTCTTAGTTCCTTCTGAGGCGACTTTGAGGGGTTCACGTAGGGGAGCGCTACTCTCGGCTGCCTGCTGGCCCTGAAGACGGAACTGGAGAAATTGGTGAATTCTCTGCTCCCCGCGGAGGCTTGTGGGCACCTCCTCCTGCTGGCATTCCCCTGAAAAGGAAGAAAAAAGTAACAGGCATGGAAGAAGGCTTGGAAATAAACAGTGATGTCTCATTGCTCTTGGTGCCTTCTTCTCGATGGACTTGAACTATAATGCTCAGCTGTTTAAGGTGTTCAGGCAATCCAGGCAGGGGTAGTGATCATGCCAGGCACTCCCAACTTGAAATTCTGCATCAAAATGAGCTCCATAAAACTACCCTGATGGTAAAGTGGCCTATGTATGAGTTCTAGAACCTGGGATCTAGCTGCCTTCAAATCCCACCTCAGTCACTTAGTAGCTGTGCGTCTGTGGGGAAAGTTACTTTCTCTCTCTAAACCTCAGTTTCTACTTTGTAAAATGGAAATGATAATAGTGCTTATTACATCACATAGGCTTGCTATAAAGACTAAGTTAGAAACCCACATACACTACTGGACAGTGTCTATCTAGTCCATAGTAAGTATTCAATCATGTTATTTATTTTATTCTTAAAAGATTTATTTTATTGTTTTGACAGAGGGAGAGAGAGAAGGGGGAGGGCTCAGAGCAATTTCCATAGTTGTACGTCATCAATTTTTGACATGGTTTCATTCCACACAGGTGGGCAGGAGCAGTGCAGGGCTAGAACCCGGCTGGGGGCCTCTCACATAGGAAGCTCACCCCGGCAGGAACTGAACTAGGGCCTCTTGCGTGGGAAACACACCCCAATTCCGCATATGGGTCCGCATGGGTTGGGGCCGGGATTTCATCCTCGGACTTCTGGGCTGCAAGGTAAGTGCTCAACCCACTGAGCCATCCCACCTTCCCAATTGTGTTATTTCTTAATGCTTATATGAAACCCGAAGTCTATGGGTCTGTTAATGTTGGCAAGTTGCGATTGGACTGATTTATCTTTTTTTGTTAGCTGGTGTTTAATGGAAGGTCAATCTTCACCTCAGAAGGCAGCTCTCCAGCTAGGCCCAGCCAAGGCAACTCCCCAGACTGTGTTTGGAGCCAAGGAAAGACATCTCTGCTGTGCACGAGGCCCCCAGGTGTCTCATGGCTCAGTCCCCAGGGACAGGAAGTGCAGGACACCAAAGGCAGCCGCTCTGGTGTCCGGCCCGCTGCCAGAGCAGACAGACAGCAAGTGAAGCTCATTCAGCCAGCCTGCAGGTGCAGAAGCCACTGCAGGAGGAGCCTATGCCAAAGCCTCCAGGCGCAGCTGTTGAGAGTGAAGGTTGGCCAAATGCATGCGGTCTCACCTCTATTGCTCTTGAAGAAAAAAAAAAAGAAGAAAAATGGATTTTAGGAAAGTTAACATCGCATTCAGCTCTCCCAAGAAGGTCATTCAGGGGGGCCCGGCTGTGTGGCTATCGGTCCAGACACTGGACTTCAGTGTCTGTTACACAGCACTGCTGGTCTCTGCTTCATGGGACTATCTTAGATTCAAAAGTCTAATATACTGAGCTGCTTAATAATAAGGTTTTGAAAAATGACATGAAGCCACAGTACATAAATAAATGGCTTTGCACTATGACCTTCTCAATGCCCTAGATGGGTAGGATTTAGTTTGGGGACCTTTTGTACCTTGAGAATGGTTTGTCTGGAAGCAAGTGAGGAAAAAGGATATAATACTTTTAAATAAGTTTTTGCCTTTGCTTAGCTTTTGAAACTTGTAACATATGCATTTCTTTTTTTAAACTCCTCTTTTTTAACAAAGGAAAATACTGTGCTTTCCTTCACATGAAAACGTGGCACTGATGATGCTCTCCCCACAGGGGATGAGCTGACCTGCTTTTTGTAGCTGTGATAGGAACTGGAAGACATATGGTACCATGATTTGACTGGCCCCTATTGTCACCAAACGTGAACAGTTGCTCAAGAGCAAGCCAGGCGGGGAGTGCATCGCAGGTTTCGGAGAAAGTTGAGCTACGTGTGCCTGTATGGGGACTGAACCCTTAACCTGTGGTGCAGCAGCACCATGTTCTAACAGCTGAGCTCTAAGCACTGTCTTCCATTGTTACAAGTAAACACCCACAAGCCCCACTGCGCAGTGCTGAGTCCCTGCGAATCCGTTACACCGACACTCTTCCTGCTGGGGATGAGAAAAGCGCACACGGCCTAGAACAGCCAGACAAGCTAACACAGTTCTGCATCTGCCCTCCAATGCACGTTGGAGAGCAAGCAAGCTGCCTCCTGGCCACCGGCACTGACGGGAATTAAAATGTGGCATTAATACCATCTCTTTTCAGACTTCCTGAAATGGCTGACGGAGGTTTCAGAGAATAAGTGAGTACCCCCCAGAGCATCCTGGTCCTACAGAAATAGAATGCAAGTCACACACACAAGCTACATTTGTAATGTTATGCTTTCTAGTAGCCATGTTTTTTAAAGTATAAAGGAACAGCCGAGGAGGTTCCTCAAAAAATTAAGAGTAGTTACCACATGACCCAGCAACCCCTCTTCTAGATAAATAGACAAAAAAAAAAGAAAAAAAATCTGAGAATTTTTGTCTGTAAAGATATGAAGGCTGTCTGGAGAAAACCCAGCAGTTGTCAATATTACAAGAATGGTCACATGGCTGGATACTTTCCGGACAGCCCTTGTATGTAAGCTTATGTTCACTGCAGTGTTGTTCAGAGTGGCCAAGACAGGGAAACAACCAAAGTGTCCTTCAATAGATAACTGGATAAAGAAGCTGTACATACATACAATGGTACACTACTCAGCCATAAGAAAAGATGAAATACTGCCGTTTGCAACAACATGGATGGATCTTGAGATTACGATGCTAACTAAAATATAAATCAGACAGAAAAAGTTGAGAACCATATCACTTCACTCATATGTGGGATATAAAAGTGAAAGCAACAAGGAAACAAAAACTCATGGACACAGACATCAGTTTATTGGTTACCAGAAGGTAAGGGGGGAGGGGGAGGGAGAGGAGAGTAAAGTGGGTCAAATATATGGTGATGGAAGGAGAACTGACTGGGTGGTGAACACACGATGCAGTAGCATACAAGGGCGGTCCGGAAAAAAATCCAGCCATAAACGCCTCTATTTTTCATATTACATGGCTGAATACTTTCTGGACAGCCCTCGTATAGATGATGTATTATAAAATTGTATACTTGGAGCCTGTCTGATTTTACTAACCCATGTTACCCCCAACAAGTTTAAAAAGAAAAGAAACAGCTAAAATTAATTTTAATAATGTATTCAGAAATCTATTTTAGTTAAGCCAATGTATCCAAACTAGTATCATTTTTAACATGTCATCAATTTAGAAATCAATGACTTTCTTACATTATTTTTATGCTACATCTTAAAAATTTGGTGTGTAGTTTATATTTACCACGTGTGTCATTTGGACTAGCTGTACTTTAGTGCTGATGGCCGTGTGTGGCCCCTGTGCTGGACAGAGAGACTCATGGGGCAGCATGAAGACAGTCCTTTTCAGTGGACATGCCAGGACTGGCTAACACTGTATGGGACTGACTTCTAGAAACAATTGCTTTGCTGTGTCAATGCAATTAGGAACAACAACTCAGTACAAATCCAGCCAAGAAGCAAACTAGTGGTTTTGCGGGATTGATTCATTCAGCTATTCTTGGGGGTGCATAGAAGAATATCACCTTCTGATGGGCCCTCTGGGAGAGGGGTCAGTTCCTTTGTGCTTCAAATCACGCTTTCTGTGTCTCCCTGCTGTGGTTTGGATGAGAAGTGGTCCTGTATTTTCCTACTGTCTCTGGCCATGCTTTTGAAGACATTTTATTATGTAAATGCACCTACTTTTGTAAGTGCTTGAGATTTAACTGGAGAATTCTACTCTTCTTTGTCACATTATCGAACGATTAGTTATTTTTAAGGGTGAAGTCATTCTTTCTAGTCACGATTTAAGACCCTGAAAAACATGATCTTGACACTCTTGAAATTGTCTAATGCTGTTTTTGCCTCTAAGCCAAGGGAAAAGGCCTGTCTGTTTTCCATACAAGGCTAGTTTTCTCAGAGGTTACAACTTTATTATTGATGCTGTACCTCTGTATTAGAGTTAGTGCAAGGCTCATAAACCCTAGCAACTCCATTACTTACTAATTAGCATCAAGTCCATTTTATTGGCTTGCATCTAATGGGGCTCTTCATGGAGCAGGGTCCACGTTCACAAAGAATGTCATGTCTGACTGCTCAGGGAATGGCACGAAGCTACAGTCACCAGCCCTCAGTTAGGAATTCTGGTGTGAGTGAGTCTCTCAAGGTCTCTGAGGACAAATTGCTTCTTGTTTTTACTCCCTTCCATTTCCACTGATTCCACCTCCCCTCTCCTCAGAGGCTGTGTGCACATGTGAGGAGCCCCCTGGGAATGGGACTCGAAGCCTTGGGAGTCCATCTTAGCTCTGCATCTCTGTATAGGACCTCCAGCAGGCTGCTTAAACATTCCAGGCCCCAGCTTGTCCATGTACAAAATGGAGATGTTCATGTAGCCCCACAAGAATAGGGAGAGGCTGTAAAAAATCTCTATTTAGGAAAGAGGATCTGATGTGGAGATGAGGTCTCTCTTTTCTTCCAGAAGTCACATTCTACTATTAAATTTTGACTCAACTTCCACAGAATAACCAATACTTACTAAAGACTTACATGGCAGGCACTGTGATTAGGGCTCTATCTACACTTCATTCTCACAAGCACCCCATGAAGCAGATATTATTTTTCCTGTTCTTTAGATGAGGAAATTTGACACACAGAGAGTAACCACCCTGACTTTGGTAGATCCTGACTTAGATGTAAACCTTGGTCTGTCTGACTCCATGTTGGGAGCTCTTAACCAGTTCAGGATACTGTCTTACACTTCTTCTGCCTTCGTAGTCAAAACTGGCAGTTACGTATTAGTTACTTTGTGATTGTTGCCATCCCCTCCCAGACTGTAAACTCCTTCAGAGCTGGGTAGCTTGTCTTTAATGTCTGTATTGCCCCATATGGTTCATGCATTCACTTGCTGGGCAGTTCTCAGATCTAGCCAGCTGACCAGTCAATCCCTCTGAAACACCAAGAACTAAGAGAAAGGTTTGTTTATGACCCAGGGCTACTCTTGGCAACATCACTTCTATGCTGTAACAGATACTTTAGGTCCTGTGCCGCATTCCCTTGACCCACCACTAATTTCAGCAGTGGCTGTGCTGGACAGTTCCCAGGCAAGCTGCCCACACCTCCCTCACCTTGGGGCACTTCCACCTTTCTGCTCTTCTCAGGGCTTTTACTGAAGCCCCCCCCCCCAAGTTCTTAGTCTATGTTTTGGGCAGCACAGAACTCGGGGATGGGGTGGGGTGGGGAATAATGCCCCCAACAGATCTCAGCCAATGGAAAACAGGATGTATGCCTCTGCTTCCTGTTCTTCAGAGGACGTTCTTCGGTGCTGCCTATGTGGTTTCCTGCCGCCTTGAGCACCGGTTGCCCACAGTGGACCCACTGCTGGTTCTCTTCTCCATCTTGCTTTCCCTGGCCCCTCACTGCTGCTTCCTGGGAGTATGTCCAACATGATTTGCTGCACTCAAGTGGGGATGTTTGTTATGACTTTGCCTGAAGCCACATAGAATGTAACATAACATGAATAAACCATGTGGTTGGATTGATTAAAGAAGACATCCCAGAGGAGATTGAGTTCCAAGGGCCTTGGATAGATAGTTTTAAGGTAAGTGGGAGAGACCACTTAATTTTCAGAATTGCCCTTTCCACCTTTAGGAGTTCACAAGATATCGCCAATTAGACTGATGGAAAGATGCAAGGCTTTAAAAAGGATGCAAGAGCGGGACAATTTGCTGAAACCTAAGGTGACCACACATTCAGTTTACTCCCGTTCTTAGCTGTTTTATTGATTTTTGTGTAGAAGCAGCTCACCTGCTCTATATTTCTAGGTCTGTGGTCCATAGCACTCGACAGTTGACTGGTTTTATGGCATTTTCCTCCTTGAGTCTCTGTTAGGACTTTGTTTTTAAAAATGCCAGATATCATATTTTAATCACTGAGCAATCACCCCACCAGAAAAAAAAAAAGTTGAGAGAAGAACGTGGCAGATGGTGACATGAAACTTATATTGAAGAATATCCCTCATGATGATGAAAGATGCGTCATTGACGTCCTGGCAGGCGTATGGGAGGTGGGAGGATTTATGCCCGGTGTGTCTGGGCTCATGATAGCTAATGTATCAACTTGCTTGAAAACTTTTTAATTAGGAGGATCAGCAGGATTTGTAGATGAGTCATGAGGAGAAGACCGTTCACTTTCAGTAAATGAGGACAAACTATCCATCAGTGTAGCAAGACCTGCCGCTATGTCTATGCTCGGAGCAAATGGCAGTTCTCTAGACCTGGCCAAGGGCCTGACCACTGCGTGGGCCGAGCCAGGCTGCCTGGCTCCTTGTTCCTGACTGTGCCCCTTGCTCCTCAGCAGCTGTCATGCAGATACGTGGGGCAAAGGCAGTGTGCCACCAGCCGCCAGTTTCCACCTGACCTTGTTCCTCACATGATGGAGATCCTTCAGTCCTTTCCTACTGCGTGTAGCATAAAACCACACTTGCTACCACAGGCTGTAGGGCCCTGTGCCCTTTGGCCCCTTCCTTTTTCTTACATCACCCCATTTTGAGGGACTCTCCCCTTTGCTTCCTGTTTCAGCCTAACTGTCATATGACAGGTCTAAGCTCTTGCTAAATATGTTCACAATGCTTAATAAGCTGTATTAATACAGAGTGATAAGCTATATTATTCTTTTTTTT
>PVKE010043532.1:0-13339 GCA_004027555.1 Craseonycteris thonglongyai | reverse complement strand
TTATCTCTCTCTCTCTCTCTCTCTCTCTCTCTCTCTCTCTCTCTCTCTCTCTGTCAAAAGCAATAAAAATAAAAATAAATCTTAAAAATATTTGTCTCTCTGTCTCTGTATCTCTCTCTCTCTCTGTCAAAATAAATAAATAAATAAAAATATATATTTTTTTAAAAATCAATAAGGGGAAGCCGGGATGGCTCAGTGGGTTAGACGCTCACTTTGCAGCGCCGGGGACCGAGGATCGAATCCCGGCCCCGGCCCGTGTGGAACCATATGCTGAACTGGGAGCTCCCCCAGTTCAGTTCTCTCTCTGTCAAAATAAATAAATAAATAAAAATATATTAAAGAAAAAAGATTGAGGACAGATTGATAGAAAATATACAATTTTAATAGAGAACACAGAGAAGAAAGGTGAAAATAATTCAGTAGATTCTCATTGTTCTGTAAAAGTGTATCAGGAGATCTAAGATATATGTAATTGGATTCTATGAAGAAAAAAATGGAGACTAAAACTATATACAAACATCTTAAAAGTAAGCACAGAAAAATAATAACATCACTTGTAAGGGATTCATAAATACAAATAACAGCTGAATTATCAAACACAATGGAGGTCAAATGACAGTGAAATCAGTGAAATGACATCTTTAAAATGTTGAAAGATGTCTACTACGAAGTGTATATTCAGAAAGAAAATTTTCAAAAATTAAAGAAAATGAAGACATTATCAATAAATAAAAAAATAAGAAGAATACTTGTATTCAGCATAACTGGATGGACTCTTTTATGGGAACTATAACATATGTAGATGTAATATCTAGTATAATAACATCACAAAAGATGAGGAATACTTGGAACTATAGTATTTGAAATATATATGAATCTACAGAGTAGACATGGTATGCTACACTTCTCATTTCTTTCATTGCTTTGACTCTGTGCTACAGCATTATCTTTTTAGGTGCCCTGATATATTTCATCCATCCTTTAAGATTCAAGTAATGTAATTCCATCTGAATCAGCCTTTGGAAAATTTGCATGGTCATTAATAGCAATTAGGCATTACTTCATTTTGTTACAGCTATTCTATATGATAAGCTCTATATTTTATTGCTCTTTTTGTCTACTTTAGGTCCTACCAATATGTCTACCTCCTAGTAGATATTTAAATATTTGTTGAGTGAAAAAATAAATAAAAGAATGAGTAAATAAAAGTATGCATTGTTGAGGATGCTGGGATAGCTCAGCTGTTAAGCGCTTGCCTCACAATCGCAAGGTCCAGGGTTCAATTCTTCGCCCTGGCCCGTGCAACCCCATATGCTTAAAATTGTGGAAAATCTATACTACATGCTACCCTATAACTCCCCACAGATTATATATATATTGAACTGCAGCATATATATATGTATATATATATATATATATATATATATATATACACATATATATATACATATATACACACACACACACATTGAACTGCAGCACAACTGGTAATGAACCAGATGGTTTGGGGGTGATAGTGGGAGGCCCCTGGTTTGGTTCCCACCAGGCCTCATATCCACCTGTGTGGAATGAAACCACATCACAACTAATGATGGACAACTATAGACACTACTCTGGGTCCTCCCACCTTCTCTCTCTATCACTCTCTCTCTCACCTTCTCTCAAACAATACAATACATCTTTAAAAGAATAATGCATTGTTGATGAAAGTGAAATCAGCAAGAGTAAAGAACTGGTAGGGAAAGGGGTTTGGTCATAGTACATTTGTGGTGCTGAAGTAGTGATCAGGTAAAGATGTTACAATAGCTGTGAACTGTGCATTTGGATTCTAAGGAAAAGGCAGAATTTGGAGACAAAGCTACAAATCATAGATGAGACCTGAACCTCAATATAGAAAAAGAAAAAGGTCACAGAAATCTAAGATATAACTTTTGTGCATTGATTACATGGCTGCTAACTTCTAACAGTCTAGGACTTTTAACCAAAATAATTATGCATTTCTTCTTGTAGAAAAGATTTTGACTATATAAACTGTGGTTCATGGAAAAATGTTTTAACATGTTATAGAAGGCTTATTGACTAGCCAGACACACTGACTCCTATTTTCCTAAATTTACATCCTACTGTTTAAAATGGAACTTTCTTGCTGTATAAGTTCTTTACCTTCTGTTTTCATGATTAACATCTGGCATTAATAATATGGTAGTATAGGAAACAATTTTAATCATAAGGGGTTTTTTTTGTTTTTTGTTTTTTTTGAGGATTTGGTTTATTTGGGATTCTAACTTTATTACTTACACATGGTACCATTCTCTTTAAAATTCAAAATTGAACATTGACTAACTTCTTTTCAAGCCTTGCTTGCTCTATGTGGACTATCATGAAAATCTGTGTGAGCTATGACCAGTAATTTTAACAGATAATTTGATTTCTCCCATGGAGAGCTTTTGTTTTAGCAAGTTAATTTATTCACTTTACAGATGGCTTGCAGCCATTGGAAAGACATACTACTTTCTATTTAATGAAAAACCATAAATGTAGCATTGCAAGACTGTAGGTCCTAACCAAAAGAAAAAAGTGAAGTTATAGTAAAAATAATGAAAATGTATTTGATCCCCAATGCTTGGGACTTAGAGCTGGAAAACCAGTTTCATCAATAATTCAAGCTTATCATTTCTCAAGTGACAAAACTCCAAGGCCCAGATAGAGGGATGATGCCATTGTGTTATCAGTGGCAAAGTCAGGATGAGATAAAACTCAAATCTTCTGATCACATTCTGTGCTCTATTACCTGGGCAAATTTGCAGTTTCCTCCCCATCCCCCTAAACATGTATTTTTAACATGAGTTTTTAAAACTATCCCTTCATCTTTAATTACTCATGATGCAGTGGTGTTCGGTTGTCCATTTTACAGTAACAAAAAAATTGAATTGGCAAGAATGAAGGTATTTATATAAAATAACTAGCTTCTTTACCTCTCGCTGGATCATTTCAAGAAGGCTTTTCTGGTGTCTCTTAGAGTTTCATATTGTTTTATACCCAGTTGCCCATCAAGGTAATTGCACATCAACACATTCTTTAGTGCCTTTCTTGCCTCACTCCCTCCTTATTTATCTTGTTTTATTTTATTTCATAATTACACTCAAATTCTTCTCTCAGAATCTGCTTTAAGAATAACTGAAATGAGGATGAAGGGAGAAGTGGGAAGGGTTTAGCCTCTCCCATCTCCACAAAGAAGTGAGAACTAGAAAATGGGGCATGGCAATGGCTTTTGGAATCGCTGACCAAACATTTTTGCTAGAGCAATTCTTTACTCATTGCATTTAACAAATGGAACAAGCAAAGTCTAGATTTGTTGTCGTTGCTGAAATCATGCAAGAAGTTAGTGGTGTGACTGACAAATATCATCTGTTATTTACTTGCCACTAACTACAGGAAGTAAGAATATGTTCCCTGTGGCCTGGGTAAACCAGAAATAGAAATGGGCTCAACTTTCTTTCTTTCTTTCTCTCTCTTTCTTTCTTTCTTTCTCTCTCTCTCTCTCTCTCTCTCTCTCTCTCTCTCTCTCTCTCTCTCTTTCTTTCTTTCTTTCTTCTTTTCTTCCTTCCTTTCTTTCTTTTTTTATTTATTTATATTTTTTGCCTTAGTTGATTTCTATGCTTTCTTAATTGAGAAATAGCATCTTTGATTCTACAAGTTTTACTGATTTGTTTGTCTAGTTGAAATTTCTACTATTTACAACTCATTGTATATTTGATACTGTGGACTTATAACATTATTAATATATATTTAGCAATTTACCTCTGATGGTCAAAAATAGGAGCCATTTATTTCATTATGTGTATTTTTCTTCTTAATTTCATTCGTAACATAGATGCCTTAGGTAATTGTCTTTTTGACAAGTGGTTAATTTGATTACAGAAACTTGATTCTACTAGGACATAAGACCCTGGTAAGCCTTCAAATTTCTGATTAAAAAATACATATATCATAGACATACCATTACATTTTTTAACACATTATTTTTTGCTTTCTTTACATATTGGCTATTTTTTTTTAACTTTTACTCCTCTATTGCATAGCTTTCAGGCTTTCAAAGACAAAGTATATAGCTGAAGAAAAGCTTGTTAAATAAATCACCAGTAAAGGCTAACTTTTCACTTAGAAAAGAATATTAGTTGTAACTGAATCTTTGTTGCGTTCAATGATACTGGTAGATGGCACATTACCACACATTTATGCTACTACCCCTTGCAAAACAAAAGGGCGTGTAGGGTGGGGAGGGAAGGGGAGAAACAACACAAAGAAAGGAACTCTAGAACAGATACTTTTCTGCAAGTGTTTTATATGTTTGCAATCACACGACTTTTGATGGATGATATTGTGTAATGTGTACCATCTGGAATGAAAATACATACTCTTTAGTAAAGGAGATAAAGGAGGAACCTTTGGACATTTCTTCAATGTGTTCTTAGAATAAACAATCTTTTGACTGCAACAAAACATACACAGAAACCATTCATTTGCCATCATTTGTTTTTCCTTGTGTGCATGAAGTATGAGAAAGTAAATGTAAAACTAATTTTCTTGTGAACTTTTGTTTTGGGTTTGCCAATAAAGAGATGGTAGAATTATTTCCAGATTTGCATTGGTTGATTTTTGTGGGTGCACACATACACACACATTTACATGCTAAATGGGCTATCATTTTGGAACGCGTATTCTCATTTACCACTGTGAACCATTTAAATTCAGTAGAATTACAGCATATTTTTGGCATGAAGTCTCTGAATTAATTATGTGATATTTAATTGCAACGTGGATTTGGTATATATTTACTTGACATCTGTAAAGATCATTTCAAGTGAGTGTAGACTTATTTTCTTTTCTTGTGAAAATGTTTAATTTCATAACTCCATTTCAGAAAGATAATTGGGAACATTAATTCATTGCCCTTATGTTTTTCAGTCACAGCTGTTTCTTTTATAAACACGGAGGCTTTGATGTGGCAATTCTCATTTTATTCTTTTGAGATCTTTCCCCACACATTTGGAATTACTACTTAGGACCAGAAGATTGTGTCAGATAGCTTGGAAATTCAACTGTTTTGGCCATTTAGTATTGCTGATAATTTAGATTGAGCACTCATTCTTTGTCAAGTTTTTTTGCTTAGATTCTGAGTGCAAAAACTTCCATTTTCCTTAGCGATGAACTGGTTTTAGACAACACTAGTTAGTTTTATTTCTGTCAAAAAATTATGTGGGCTTATTTTAAGTTTGATGATGTTGTAGGCCTGACAACAGAGGGTTGAATTTAGGAGTGATTGGTACATTTTTCTTGTGCTGGATTGTCTTGCGTTTAAACTTTTTAAAAGAACCAGTTGGATCAATCTTAGAGCTGTAGCAACTAACACAATCAGATTTTTCCCTAGGCAGATATACCTGTGTATATCAATGAAGAGTCTGCCAAAATGTGGGGAAAACACTCACATAAACTATTATTGTGGATAATGACTAGTTACTAAATAAAATAATAAAATTTAAGAAAAGAAAGCACTAAGTTTCAGTTGGCTACTGTTAGGGACTCTATTGTATCCCCTCCAGCACACACACACTGCTCCCAAATTTACATGTTGAAGCCTTCAACCCCAGTACCTCAGAATGGATTGTATTTGGAAATAAGAACTTTCAAAATGTATTTAAGTTAAAATGAGTGTCTGTTATTGCTGTTGTTTTTAGAGGTGGATCCTTATCTAATTTGACTATCTGAAAGAAGAAATCTGAACTCAAGGAAGAGCACTAGGGTGTTGTGGGCATAGAGTAATCACCATGTGAAGACACACAGGGAAAACAACCATCTGCCAGCCAAGGACAGAGGCCTCAGGAGAAATCAGCCCTGCCCACACCTTGATCTTGGACTTCTAGCCTCCAGAACCGTGAGACAATACATTTCTGTTGTTTGAGCTATGCAGTCTGTGGTGTTCTGTTATGGCAGCCCTCACCAGTAAGTGACATCTACCAATCACAGGAATGCAGAGATGTTAACTTTTTAAAAAGAGAAATACAATTCGCCATACAATTGGAAAGAGAGATAAACAAGTATAAATTGTTCAGCACTTCATACATGTGAAGGAAAAACAGGAGGAAACTGCATGGTAATTTTAATATTTCACCGAAGAACAAAATCTTATAACTAGAGGGAAGAGGGTCCTAGTAATATTAGGGATATAGAGAGGGAAAGTGTATGGAGGAGATATGGAGGGGTTGTTGGATTATCATCAGAGGGGCGTGTGAGCAACATTGCTTATATAGATCTAATGAAGTGATGCGATTTTACTAAAAGCATGAGTGATGATACTCTTCATGGGGCACTCACCCCCCAAAGTGAAACGAGTACCTACCTCTATACTTGCCAGCTGAAATGTAGACAAAGTTCATTCAGATTTAGTCACCTCAGTCAAGTGACCCAGGGGACCATGCATAATTCCCTTCCCTTCCTGCTATAGCTCCTTTCCAACCCTCTACTCCATGTACCTTTTAACTCCCTTGCTTCTAGCATTTATTTACTTCCCAGGATTCATATGTACTTCAGGTAGATTTTAAACAGCTACATGACACTAAATATTTAGTGGGGTAACCCACAATGGACAGAAACAATGTTGTGTAAGTATATTTGTCTCAAGATTCAATTGATATCATTTTGCTGAATTGAAAAGAGACTAAATCCATTTCAGCAAAGAGAACTGAGGAAGAGGTTAGTGGTAGATGGTAGATCTAAACATCTCTTTGGACAACAGGAAAGAGAAAGGTGTACAGGTATTAACTGGTGAATCGGAGAGTTATGGTTTAATACTTGCTAAGGAACAGAAACAAAAAAGGAGGGTTCTATTTCTTATGCAAGTCAGTATTTATATACTCCTTATATTCTGTCTTTTGTTTTTTAATTTTCACATTTTAGAATCAGTTGATAGAATCAATGCACAGAAAACTTAGTTAATATTTAAGGAAGTGTGAACTTGAAGAACTTTGGCCATAACGTTTACAGTATATCCAACTGGACATGATGGCAAAGTAAAGGCAAGGGTTAAAATGTTAATAACCTCATCTCACAGAGAGAAAAGTTGAGATGGTCTTCTATTGTTGTTAAACTAGAAATGGAAATGGAAATGGTTAAGTCTGAGATTATTATATAAGTTAAGATGTACCAGGAATAAGGTAGTTGTCAAAATATGGGAAGAAGGGCATAGATTGGTATGTATATGCTAAATAATTTTTTATAACAGAGTTAATATAGTTGCTTAAAGCTGATAAATCCAAAGAGGTGAAAACATGTTATTAAAAGTATGAAGACAGCTACAAAAAGTAAATAAAACCTGTAAATATTTATAATGTTTTTTCTAGAGAATTGGACTGGGGTGGGACAGAGAACACTTGTTTTCATTGAAGATTTTCTTAGCTATTTAGTTTTTATTAATCTCATGCACTATTTAAATAGAAATTAAAAAGTAGATTACAAATACAATATTGATTATATAGCACTCGGTTTTCAGCATTTATTTATTTATATCCCTGAAAAGATGTAAAATCTGAATAAATTATTAAGAAGATACTGTTATACTGTAATAGCAATTGTCACAGGTGCACTGGCTTACTACCAAAAAAAAAAAGTGACTTTTCTTCAAATGCTATCTGTCCCATGTGACTCCCCAGAGAGCTACACGAAGAGCTGAGAGCAGCATCTGTAACCTAGAGTGTGGAGACATTTTCCCTCCTTACAGTAGAGGAAAGGAAAAAGAATGTTGCACCTCAACAATGAAATAAATCCTTTGAGTTGAAAGCGATGCCTGTCATTTCTACTCATGGCTGCCAGAAGTGGTTTTAAGGATTCTCTGCTTTCTTTCAAGGGGACAGGAAAATGTAGTTCTTCACTGTTCCCAGAAAGAAAGAGAAATGGTGTGGATGAACACTGAATCTTTTCATCACAATGAAGGAATTTGCATTTAAAGATTTAGATAGATTTAGTATTACGATTAGTCTTCTGTAGCCTCCACAAACCACTAGGATATATTGAGTGAAAAAGAGCTAGTAAATTAAAAAGTCCCTTTTCCACGTCTAGGTATCTTTTTATAAAATTTTAGTATAAAACTTTTTAAGCAAAATTGAAAGAATCCTACAGTGAATACCTACATACCAAGGCCCTAGACTCTATCATGAATATTTTACTATTCTTTGTTTATCACACATTCCTTCCAGATACATAACATCCTAAAATATTTTAGCACATTTTCTCTAGGAACCTCAATTAATAAGATCAGTTATGCTAAAGATAATAATCTTATGTATTGAGCACCGACTATATGCTAGACATCTTAAATATACTTTTTTTAAAAGATTTATTTTCTTTTTGTTTGAGATGAAGTGAGTGAAAGAGAAAGAGAAAGAGACAGAGAGAGAAGGGGAGAGGGACCAGAGCAGTCTCCATAGTTACACATCATTAGTTGTGACATGGTTTTGTTCCACACAGGTGGATGTGGGGCCTTGTGGAGCAGGAACTGAACTGGGGGCCTCCAGCATGGGAGGCAAGAACTTTTGCCACTGAGTCATGTTGGTGGTTAGCAGCTACATCACATTTCATCATACGGGGTTTGCATGGGCCGGCACTGGGAATCAATCCCTGAACTTCACAATTACAAGGCAAGTGCTCAACAGCTGAGCTCTCCCGGCATCCCCCTTAAATATATTATTTCTTATCCTCAGAGAACTATCAAGTAGAATACACATTGTTTTTTGTTTTGTTTTTTTGCCTAGTATAAATAATTAATTACCAACAAGTGTGTGTACAATTTGCTCAGTGTGTGAATCAAAATCACTTGTGTGTGACATCCTCAATGTGTTTACTGCTATATCTCACCAGCCTCAATGTTGATACATCAGTTAACTACTAAGTCCCCTTCTGTGTCTTTCCTCCTCACTATGTAAAGCTGTGTTTATGATCTGATTTTTCTAATCTTATGTAGCAAACATCTTGGTTCCATCTCTCTATTTCTCTGAAGACAAAGTTTCTCCTTGTCAGCCTGCATCGTGTTCCTGCTCTATATTGCCAGTAACCAACAGCTTTGTTATGTCACTTTTCATGCAAGCACATGAAATATATGGCAGGGCTCTGGCCCTGTTGGAAACAGACTCTGGCATCGTAACTCACATACACTATGGACAGCTTTTCAAATGTGTCTTGCAAAAGCCATTTCTGCTTGTCATTTTACTCTTTGGATCTTTTTCCAAAACAATTTTAACTTGTCTTTAGAAAATTTAAGGACTGACAATGAGGCTCTTTCTACACTTGCATTTTGTTTCCTCAGCTGAATGTCACAAAGAAAGTGATATTTCCCCAAAGGTAGAAAAATAAACTAAAACTTCAAGATCATAATCCTGTGATTTTTTGAATTATATGTTCTATTTGCTTAACAGATTTGAATTGGATGATATGCTTATATACATATTATTTTCCTTCTTTTCCTGGGACAAAAATATTCTGAGGAAAATAGTTCTGAGATCCACCTCAGATTTAAAAAAGAAAGAAAGAAAGAGACAGGAAGAGAACAAAATTTTTCTACTGTTTTTTGTAAATAAGACATTTCACCATATTTTCAACTGGTATTTTTATTAATCATTTGCTACAGGTATGCATGTGCTATCTTAGGATAATTTTGTTAAAGTTTCCCAACTATAATGGCATATATTATCATGAGATGTGGTATAAATTTGAAATCACAAGCAAAAAGCTTTTAAGCCAGACTCTCCAAGCACAGGTTTGAACCTATGTTTGTTATACAATAGTTACATGACATGGAACAAGATACTTAACTTATTTGTATTGTTCAAAAATGTCACTTTGTATTGACTCTTCTCTCCACAGGGCTAAAATAAACTTCAAGCACTTGCATCTGAGATTCTTACAGAATCATGGTTCCTTGACCTTTTGATCTCACTGATATTTGCTTCCTCTTTATTTTGGCAGTTGCTTCCTATGGCCACGCCCTGAACCTTTTCATTTCTCAATGTTGGGCTACTTAAGAAATTTTAGGGGAAGCCGGAATGGCTCAGTGGGTTAAACGCTCACTTTGTAGCACCGGGGACCGGGGATCAAATCCCGGTCCCGGCCCATGCGGACCCATATGCTGAACTGGGAGCTCCCCTAGTTCAGTTCTCTCTCTGTCTCTGTCTCAGTATCTCTCTCTCTCTCTCTCTCTCTCTCTCTCTCTCTCTCTCTCTCTGTCAAAAATAAATAAATAAATAAAAATATTTTTAAAAAAAGAAATTTTACACTGTAGTCTCCCAGGCTGGGAATACTTTCCTTTCCTTCCAGGCTATGTATACTGGGGTACTCTAATTTTCCTCAGACTTGAACTTCACCCCATGGAATCTTCAGTCCTTTTTCCTGCAAATTTCTGTCCCCTCCTGATTTCATTTCTTCCATGATCCATGTCAGTTTCATGGGTGACTGGCCCCATTCCATCCCTCTCAAACTCACTGGCCCACTTACCCTTTTATTGCACCAAAACTTAAAACCTTTAACTTGGATCCGTTCCACAATTCATTTTTCTCACGCCCTTATTGCAAAACGCTCTGATCTGGAAAAAATTTGTGCAATTGTGTATATTGGAGTCCCTCCTAACAATAAAATTCCTATTATCGGGTACTTGCTATGTCTCAAGTGATAAGAACTCACATCTGTTCTCTCTCTTATCCTCACAGCAACTCTGTGAGATTGTTGGTATTGTTTCTTATTTTGAAAGCAAGGATTCAATGCTTAGAAATGTTAAGACATTTGCCAAAGATCAAAGCATTGGTAAATGGCACAGGCTGGATTTGAAACTTAATCTTTTCTCTCCAAAGCACAAGTTCCCAACCATTGTACCATGTAATTACTGATATATATGGCTTCAAATGTACTGTTTTGTTATGGTTTCAATTTGTCTTTTTATAAACTTTATCTTTTTGCCTTCATTTGAACTCAATAAATATTCTTTGTCACTCTACTTTTTCCTTTGCTATCAGTTTGGCAGTTATATATTGTTTACCTATTTTTTATGGTTAACTTTGAAAAAAAAAGATTACTCTTCAGACATGACTTATGTTCCTAACTTTAACCAATAGACTTTATACTCTTCCTGGCCAATGCATGGTTATTAGAACACTCTAAAATTTAAATATCTCTATATGTCCATCTATATCTATCTATCTATCTATCTATCTATCATCTATCTATCATCTATTAATACACATACACATTTCTATTAAATCTTCTTTGGGTTTCTGTGCGTGTTTGCTTCTTGACACCAATTTTATCAAAGGTGTCATCTGGACATTTTCTCCCACAATGCCAATTGTTCAGTCTAGTTCATTTTATTACAATTTATTTAATTTCAGAGAGCATTTAGGGAAATCAAATAAATCTGTTACAGAGTTCTTACTACCAAAAGTTCATATTTTTTAATTTAACATTATCATTGGCTAACAGATTGTTCACTCTCATTGAATACTGACTTTCCTTTGATTTCTGCTCCCATTTTCTTGCCAATGAATTAAATTTACCATATTTACATGGAGAGATTAAGGGTAAAGTTGTTCTGCTTTGTTTTTTGTTTTAGGGACATAAAATGAGAGACTGAGAATTTAGTTTTAAATATTTATTGTTTGTTTGAGAGAAGATGAGACAGACAGAGAGAGAGAGAAAGAGAAAGTAGGGGGAGAGCTCAGAGCAGTTTCCATAGTTGTACATAATTAGTTTTGATATAGTATCATTTCACACAGGTGGATGTGGGGCTGTATGGGGCAGAAACCAAAACAGGGGCCTCCCGCATGGGAGGTGAGAACCTTCACCATTGAGTGTTACCAGTTGTGTCACATTTCAACATGTGGGGTTTGCATGGGCCAGGGACAGGAATTGAACCCCAGACCTCGCAATTGCGAGGCAAGCGCTCAACTTCTGAGCTATCTCTGCATCCCCTGAGAATTTATTAAGATCCCACAACTTCAAGAATGGCAGAGCTTCTCTCTTAATTATTATTATTTGGGGGAGCAGGGCAGCATAATAGTCACAACCTATACAACATCAGGGAAGAGAATGGCAGGTGACTATTAAATTTTAGAGACTTTATATTAGCTTTGTGCATATATTTTAAAAACTTACTAATAGAAAGCTCATTCTATTTCTTGTAGCTTTATTCATCAATCGTTAGAATTATCCCTTGCCTTCTACAAGTTCACCCCACCCCTGCTTCGTTCTTACCTCATGGGAGTATGAATATTTAAATGTGAAATTCTTCCAAAATTATTGGAAATATTAACATAATCTAGAAACTTTCACCTACATTGTTTATATAAATCTATCCAGATCTCTGTTTAACACTAGTCCTTATTCAATAATTTACATGAAGTTTCATACTGAATAGAACAAAACAGTTTCAAACTAGCCACATCTAAAAACAATTTCATGATCTTCTGAACGTGTTTCTCTCAGAAAGTGTACTGCCATCTATTTAATTATGCAAGCAGAAACCTGAACACCCTCCTTGCTCTTATCTAATCAACTACCAAATCCTGACAGTTTTACCTCATAATTTTCCACTTGTCCACAATTCTGTCTATTGCTACCACTCTCATCAGTTCCCTTTACTCCAAACTATCTTCCCTTTTTCTGATTTGATTTGTGTTGCATCCATTATAGTATATCATAAACTGTGTGCACTATTAAATTCTGTGTGTAATATAGTCTGGTATATATATATTTTTTATAAACTGTGTGCACTATTAATTCCTGTGTGTAATATAGTCTAGTGTGTGTGTGTGTGTGTGTGTGTGTATGTATATATATTGCTCAAAACATTTTCTGAAATAAAGAAAAAATAAAAGACATGATAGAGGGAAGGGAGACAGGAAATTGGAAGGAAAGGAAAGGGAAGGAAGGAAGGAAGAGAATTCTTAGAGTAAAAAGGTCTAAGAGGACATTTCACAACTCTACTTCCCAATCAATAATATAAAAACCCTTTTTTATATTATTTTCCTGAATATCACTCAACTTCTGCTTCACAGATCTTGAGGTAATTCTACCTCAAGAAAAGTTGCTTTCATTGCTGAATAACTCTTAACAACTATTTAAAAAGTCTACCTTTGCTAGAACTAAGATATGACTCATAATAAATGTTTCCCATATGTTATACTCTTCTTTTTGGATCTTCCTGGAATATGTTTTATCCCTTTTCACAAGACAATATTTCAGATACTTAAAGTTAATGTTACTCTCAGCATATTCTTTTTTCTTAGCCTAAAGATATCTG
>PVKE010043531.1:0-13339 GCA_004027555.1 Craseonycteris thonglongyai | reverse complement strand
CTGAGGAAAAGCCAGACAGTTATGAGTCCACAGGAGTCCCAGCTTGGACCACTCATCAGGAAAAGGTTTGTCTTTTCTGGCAGGTCTGTGGACTGCGGACTTCCAGCCACTGGGCTTCAGGATCAGTGAGCCCAAGGGTCGCGCTTTCTCTTGCTCACCGTTATATCCCCAGCAACCCAGCTGCACGCTCCTCTCATTCTGCTAGATTTTAAAGAGCTGTGTGTATGTGAAGGATGCTATCATTGGTCTATGTAAGGATTACAAAATAAAAAACTGAATTTTTTTCTGTTGCTAAAAGGGAGAGTTCCCCAGCTCTTTATTTATGGCATCTCCTTGGAAATAACTAGCACTTATTTGTAAATCCTTCCTCCGTCTCTTGGATGTGAGTGTAAATCTTTTCAGAAGCTAAAGAAGCCTCTCGCCAGCCTTGTAACACTAGAATGTTTCTCTTGGGGGCATCCAGGATGGCTCAGTGGGCTAAGCGCTCACCTTGCAGCCCCGGGGAACAAGGATCTACTCCCAGCCCCAGCCTGTGCAGCCCCACATGCTGAACTGGGGTGTGCTTCTCATGTGGAAGGCCCCCAGCTTGGTTCTCACCCCCCTCCACCCCATTTGGTCCCTGGCTGAAGGGGGCGTGCCGCACTCCCATGCGGGAGGTCCCCAACCCAGCTCCTGCCCTGAGCAGGCCCCTGCCCACCTTTGTGGAAGGAAACCATGTCAAAAACTGATGACATACAACTATGGAGACTGCTCTGGGCCCTCCCCCTTCTCTTAAGGGCTCAGAGCCTTCTTTTGGAAATGCAAACATCACAGAACAGAGTGCCTCTAACTTCCATTCACTTTGGGAGGTTAACTGGGGATCCTTGCTCTCAATCTCCTGCTTGTCAAGGTGATACAATGAGAAATTTTATGTTTTCTTCAGAGAAAGGCAATTAACTAGCTCAGGTGGCTCCCTCAATTACCAGGTGAATACTTAACAAATGGCATGGTCAAGTCCTCTTATAAGAGCAAATTACCATGAAGCCTGAGAACCCACGAGTGATGAGTTGCATCAGGTTACATACAAAGGTGGGTATCTTTCTGCTTTGTAATATCATTAGCATATCATCTGTGAGGCGCCTGGCAATCTGTTCTAGTGCGGATTCCATAATAGGCCTGTCTCATTTTGTATATTTGTTGAGATTTCCTAGAATGGGCTGGGATTTTACTTAAAATGCTTTGCCAGCAATCATGATACATGCTCCAAACTGGTTTTACATTTTGTTTGTTTTTTATGTTAATTGATATGCAGATGTTCTAGTTTTGGGTCTATCGATCTTTTTTTCTTTATGGTTTCAAGAGATTTTTCTCATCCTGAAAATAAAATATATTCTTCATTACATTTTTCTTTCTATTGTTTTAATTTTTTACATTGGACACACTAGACCAGTGGTGTCCAACCTTTTTGGCTTCCCCATGATGGAAGAATTGTCTTGGGCCACACTTAAAATATACTAACATTAACAATAGCTGATGAGCTTAAAAATGGGGGAAAAAAATCTCATAATGTTTTAAGAATTTGTGTTGGGCTGTGTTCAAAGCCATCCTGGGTTGCAGGTTGGGCACGCACACTCTAGGCATTAGGAGTACATTTTGGTGTGTGGCGTAAGATATATATAGTATTGGATCCCTTCACCCAAATTTATTACCAATTATCAGAAACGTTTTTATCATCTTCACTATGAAGATTTTATCTAGGAAAATTATAATTAGCTAATGTGGTGATGTGGAAATGGCAATGGCATTAAATCTGAAGACATAGACGCTCAACTCAGGTAAGCAACGAGAGAAACATTCTGAGATGTCATAATTATACAACAGCAGGTGGGGGAATGGGAGAGAATCGGGGAGTTTATTCAGCTAACAGAGCTGCTGGCTAACACCAATGAAAGACTGCTCACATTTCCGAATGTATGTTAGAACTTTCCAGGCGGCTATTTTTACAATTATCCTGAGAAAACAGCCATCACATCATGCTGACCCATGACCTTTCCAGGCTGTTGTTCACAACCAATCCAAAAGCAGCAAACACTTCTTCCTTAAGAACTATGTACGTTTCCCAGAACTTTCTGCCATGCACCTTCTCCCTCCTCCTTTATCTGTAGCTGATGTAAGTTCTTTCGAAACAGCTTACATTTTTATTGTATAAAAGAGCTGTGCCTGCCAGTCCTAAGACGGTGGACGTGCATCTCCATCCAGCCTTGCTGCTGGTGGCTTAGGTTGCACGCCCCAGGTCCCGGACCTTTTCCTGGCTAGCATATGGCTCACTAAACCCTTTCCATCAGAAAGGCTTTTGGCCTCAAAGGTCATTGTTTAACATCAGACGACAGCTACCAAAGGCATAACATTGTCCTGCTTCCTCCAGCTTTGGTTTTTGTGAGCACATGGACAAACTCAGCTCTGCCACTAACTAATTGTGTGAAATGGGGCAAGGTTTTCACCATTTTCTACCTCAACTTTCTCACCAGTACAATGGGAGTGAGTACATACTTCCCTCATGGGATGACTGTAGGGATTAAAGCAGTGACTACACATAAAGAGTTTAGAACAGTGCCTGATACCCATAAGCACGCAAAGAAATGCTAGTACTATTACACCTGTCTCATTATTGATAAATATGCTTAATACTGGGGGCATTCCTGCTCTTCTGGAAAAGCTGCTGCTGGTAAACCAACACGGACTCTGACTGTGGGCATCTGAGTGGAAGGCTGGTGCGGGCCCTGCCTATGCTGAGCTTGCATCTGCTCACCTGGTCACTCCTCACAGCTCGGTGGTGACTGTGGGTGCTGCATGAGTTGGCTTAGGCTGCCCTAACAAAGGACCATGAACTGGGTGGCCTACAGAATTGACATTTATGGTTTCACAGTTGTAGAGGTCAGGAGTTTGACATGAAGGTGTGGGAGGGCTAGTTCCTTTTTAGGGCCGTTGGACCATCTGTTTCAACCTCTCTCCTGGGCTTGCATGCCTTAGTGTTCACACGGCAACCTCCTTATGGCTGTCTGTGACCACATTGTCTCACAATGTTGGGTCAGGGCCCACCCTAATGACCTCACTTTACCTTGATAACCTCTAAAGACCCTATGTTCAGATAAAATACCAGCAGTTAGGGCTGCAACATGTGAATTTGAGGGGACACAATCCAACACACACCACGTAAAGTCCTCTGTGTGTGTATGACAGCAACTGCAGATGGCCATTGCTAGCAGGGCCTGGATGCAGCCTCCTCCACAGCCCACAGCCCTGATGCCCAGAAGCCTCAGACGTGCTCCCGGTTTGTTTCTAAAGAAGTTTCATGTTGACTGGAGGGAATGGCCTTTACTAGAGAAGCAATCATTTAAATTACGTTTCCTTCCTCCCCTTATTTTTCTAAACCTGTTAACTGAAGATAAAATCTAATTCCTGAGGACTCTACATAAAATTTAGAAGAAATCGGAGACTTCTGTTGAAACCCTTAGCCAGGGAAATTGTCCAGTTCTAATGGGACTGGTGTCTGGGTCGGTTTTACTCAGTTTGATCACAGACTGTGCTTGAATCAGTTTACTAACATCAGAGCCAGGATGAATGGAAAAACATTTATTTTTCTGTGAAAGGCAGCTATAAATCCCATCAAGATCTTCACAGTAATTGTAGCCTATGGAACTCCGCCCCACCAAAAGTTCCTTCAATCCTGCAGCACTTTGGGGTCTGCTCCGTGGCTGAGCACATGAATTATGAATTATGAATTATGGAGAATTAGTCATGAGCTGGGACAGAAAAAGAAAAACCTGTAGGAGGGAAGCGATCTGCAGGACCCTTTGTCTACAGGGAAGAGGGAGGGCGTTGGTAGAACTGCTCACAATCCTCCTTACCCTACACTTTCTCCTCCACCTGCCTGTTCTCCAGCGTTAATGTGGTGCATCTCCTGACAGCACAAGAAGAGGAAGCACGTGGGATGTTTGTAGGATCAGATCGGGGAGACAGATGAAGGGAAAAGTAGCCACGGGGCACAAGGGGATGCACATAAAGGTGTGACAGCAGAGGGGACTGGCCTTCATCTTCCTCCACTGTAAAAAGATGAGCAGTCAAGGCAGTGAGGTTATTTCACTTGAAGTCAGACCTATGTTGGAGTCCTACTCCTTCCGTTTGTAGACTTTGAATAGTCACTTACCCTCCCGGAGCCTCGGGGTGAAACCATGCCCTCCCTGTAGAGTTACTGTGATGAAGTACATGTCCTGGCAGATGTGGGACAACCAGCAAATGCCCAACCTGAATGTGTGCTTCATCCTCAGACAGTAAGGAAGTCACTGAAATTGTTACCCCGTTCCTTGAGCTGTGGCAAGACAGCAGGCTGTGCTCCTTTTGTTGGGAGACAAGGGTTCCCTTTCCTTTAGAGATGCTGGAATGGGAGCGAATGTCAAGGATCCACGTAGAAACAGTTAGGAAGTGGTTCTGTGGACAGAGGCTGGGTCAGGATCACATAACTGCAATTGCAAAGGCATTTCCCCATTGTCAGGAAGAGAATTCTTAGAAAAATTCTGAGGTAATGGATTGACAGCCAATTAGCTATTTGAATGTTGATGACAGAGGAACAAGCTAAAATATAACTTACCAACCAGACTGTGGTCTCTTTAAGGATCTTGTTTTGCTGGCTCCCCAGGGGCAAAGAGGATTGTGGGTGTAGGAGGTGATGATTCCCCATTGCTTATACTTCTGTGTAGCCTAGAATTTGAAATTCTGCCATTGTCATCTTCTTAGGGGCCAAGTAAATGTAGAAGGTGGGAGCCATTTGGGTGGCTGCTGGTATAGAAAATGTCATCTCAAAATAATGTCACATGAAGCACTTTAAAGAGAAAACAATGCACTCTCTCCAACACACTGTTTCATCTTGGATCACTTGTTTCCACATGTATTCTTCATAGTATAACCTTTACTTCTCAATGTTTTCCCTGTAGACAGTTTGTAGTTGACTTTGCTAATCACTGCTTTGCAGTGATTTTTTCTCCATCCTGTTGGTGGTGTTCATGTTGGGTTTTTTTTTTAGATTTATTTTATTGTTTGAGAGAAGGTAAGAGAGAGAGAGAGAGAAGACGGGAGGGCCCAGAGTAGTCTCTGTAGTTGTACATCATTAGATGTGACATGGTTTTGTTCTACACAGGTGGATGTGGGTTATGTGGGCCAGGAACTGAACTGGGGGCCTCCCACATGGGAGGCGGAACTTTTGCCACCAAGCCATCCAGGCAGTTACCAGTTGAGCTGCAGTTCAACATATGGGTTTGCGTGGGCCCGGGCTGGGATTCAGTCCCTGGACTTTGAGGTTACAAGGCAAGTGCTCATCCTGTTGAGCTATCCCGGTATCCCAGCTGGGATTGTTCATCTTTTTGTCTTAAGCACATCTGGTTCAAAACCATGTGTTAGCTTGTGCCGTGCTAAAAGGCTGTGCCATAAGGGGCTGTAGAGGTGACTGCGCCACAGCACGTGCCACCAGGATATCAGCCATCTGTCTCTCAGGAGGACGGCAGGCTGAGTAACAACAGTGAGGAGAGGTTTGCCTGGGAAGGTTTGCGTTATTATACAATGTGGAGGATGGGTAAATAAGATATGGAAGTCAGTCTAGACACGGAGAGCAGACCAAGCAAACCCAGCAGTGAAAGTGTTCAAGGGGGGAACCATTTAAGCCATGTTGTTAATAACTGGTCATCTCTTTATACACTGCCTTTCCCCTTTAGCAAAAGGTCCTGTACGGAACAGCTAGAGGCAGATACTTGTGGGTGGGGGCTCTTTTGCTGTGTTCTCAAATCACATCAAACTGGGCAGATAGGGAGCTGGCCAAGGGAAGTGCAGACAGACCTTTATATTCACTGTGTTCGCCCCGGCTACTTGATCTTTCTAAAAAAGAAATGCTATCAAGTTCTGTTTTAATTTTTTTTTTAAAAGAGCTTAAATTAGCCATGAGCAAAAAGAACAAAACTTCACCTTGTGTAGGGGACATAGTGATCAAATAACAAAGTGCAGTGAACATGACATAGTTACAAGGTCATGCAAATGCAAGACATATTTGTTATCATTACTCTGTCCCCACCATGGCTAGTCCTACATGCTTTTCTAGGGAGGGTTTCTGCACTGGCCTGGCTCTGAAACCAGCTGCTACAGGAGCCATCCACTCTGCTCAGTCCAGGTCCTGGGTCTCGAGGTCCCCCTCTTTCCCACAAACTGGGGTAATGTCTGTAGGAGTTAGGAGGATATTCTCAGTTCAGAGGCTCTCCCATCCCAGGACAGATGAGCGGGAATAAGAAGACAAGAATCCTGGTGGCCTGGCTAGAAGACAGAGCCAGAGTCGTCCATGGAATGACGTGGGGGAGAAGGCAAATACAATTAGACTTGTTCTCCTTGCAGAACCCAAATCCTCACTACTGCACCTCACATAGGAAATATGTATTTTATCAGCCTGTAGTTCTCACACCCAAATGTGATGTGTTGTTCTCACTAGAACCATTGATTATTTTCTGATGATTCATTGTTAGCAATATTTACACACATATGAGCTGGATTAGAAAACAAAGGAATCTTTTAGATTTAAATGAGAATAATAAGATAGCTCATTTTTCTCTCTTATTTTTCTATAGGACAATATATTCCATTTTCACTTTCTTTTTATTGCTTCATATTCAGTTAGAACAGGTCCGTAGGTCAATAAATGTCATTTCCTCATTTGCCTAAAATCACGAAATGAATACAGATTTCAGCCTTGGAGGCTCAAGAATGCACTGAATTTCATAGCTTTAAGCACCCGATAATATCACAGTCAGATATGATAATATGTTTCATTATAGGAAATAATTGACTTTCCTATCCATCCCTTTTCTTTTTAACAAATTTCTTTAGATTTATTTTTTACTTTAAAATTTTAATCAAAGTGGAAGTTACTATACATGCAGCAATGTGAAGTTAACAGCAAACTTGTACCACATTCACCTGCCTTAGGCAGTGAGGGCTCAAAAAGACCCCGAAGACTTATCAACCTCACCTCCTATCCCTTCACAGAGGATTGGTGCCTGGAGAGAAGGTCCTGGCCCAAGGTCACAACTAGAGGTTGGCAAGTGTCACGCTGGTATAAGCTGAGAAGGGAGAGGGTGCTGCAAGAGACAAGTTGGGATAAGTATTTTCAGTGTGTTGTCAATGGAGGGATGAGGAGTGGAGTGGCAAGGAAGGGACAGAAGATGGGTTGTTATTTTCAATGTAGGGGAGACATTGATTTACTTTATGGCTGAGGAAAGGAGGTGACAGAGGGAGGAACTGAAGGCCATGGGGATGCTGGCTGGAGAGAATATCTGAGGACGTGGGTCAGGAGCAGCTAGGTGGGTTTGCAGTGAAGGTCAGACACCAGCGCCTCTTCCTTTCACATGAACAGACAAAGCACTTGCTGAGCAGAAATGAAACCTGAGGACAAACAAGGTTAGCGCTGAAAATAAATCAGCAGCAGCCAGGTCTCACTCTGTGGTCCAGAAGCCAGTCCCAGGGCACTGGGAGGACACAGAGGACTGGAAGGGGGCGGTGCTCAAAGCCACAGTATACAAGGACATATATGTAAGGCAGCTAAAGCTGTCAAGGAGTTAGGGACTGAGAAGGTAGAAATGGGAACAGGAATCTTTTCCTCTTTCATGTCAGCCTGGCTGTTTCTTGGCCGTTTCTAATAAACCCTCTTGCTAAAAAAATTTAAAAAAAAAAGAAATGGGAACAAGAAACAATTATAAGAAAGGTTATATAACTAACTGTCTCCAATAGTGTTTCCTTTTTTTTTTACTTTTTTAAAATTATTTTTTATTTTTTAATTATGGTTGACATACAATCTTATATTAGTTTCAGGTGCACAACATAATGATTAGACATTTATATAACTTATGAAGTGATCTCCCAATAAATCTAGTATCCATCTGACACCATATCTGGTTATTACTGTATTATTGACTCTATTCCCCATGCTGTACTTTACATCCCTGTGACTCTTCTGTAACTACAGATTTGTACTTCCTAATCCCTTCACTTTTTTTAATCCTGTCCTCCAACCAGCCTCCCATCTGTTGGTCATCAAAATGTTTTCTGTGTTTATGAGTTTGTTTCTGTTTTGTTTATTTTATTCTTTAGATTCCACATATAAGTGAAATCATGGCATTTGTCTTTGTCTGACTTACTCCACTCAGCACAATACCCTCTAAGTCCATCCACGTTGTTGTAGATGGCAGGACTTCATTTTCTTTTATGGCTGAGAAAATGGTGTTTTCCTTCCATGGAACCTGAGTTTGTTTTGGGAGAACAACATCAGCTGAGCATTGACTGCCAGAACCGTGCTATGAAGCAAGTACCCCAATAGCCCACTTACCATAGGCTTGGGCCCACGTCATGGTGACAGGCAGCACTGGCCATGCGACCTAGCTGGTCTGATGCAGGAGCCTCAAATGTCACACGACCCTGTCTCCTGGTGAGTGAACCAGGTTTACTAAGTTAAATGGGATTTGTGACAGGAACAGGGATAACTAGACCCACATACCTGTAATCTCAGCTTCCGGAGGTTGAACACGTCTCAGCACGGGCAGTTGAAGGCACGGGTAGTGTTACCTCCCTCCCTGCTCCCATGTGGACAGAGCTTGTTTGGAAATACAGGTTCTTTTATTATTTAGGTTTGGGAAGGCCAACCATTCAGGAGGTAAGTGCCAATGGAAAAATAGTTGTTACTCACAGGCCCCAGGAGGAGGAGGCAGGCCATGTCAAGTGGGGGTCACACAGGGAAGTGCCAGGGTTGGTCAGGAGGCAGAGGGCGAGGGAGGACTGTGCCAACAGCCTTTATCATGGTGTCTTCGGAAAGGACCAGGCAAGGCAGGGTCAGTTGGCTCAGGATGGGCTGTTTCGAAGTGTCAGGGCTCTGGCACCTGGAGGCTGTCCCTGGTGTCTGGTATCTGGGCTTGGGTGATGAGGCAGGGGGACATGTCCCAGAGTGAGCGCCCACACAGGGCATGGTTGGATGTGGACTCCAGGTTGGTTGGCTGGTTTGTATTTGAAAGGTGTGCTGAGGGCTAGTTGTTTGCTATCTCTAGGAAATGGCTGTCTCTGGGAAAGGCAGTCCTTCTGGGGTCCGTAAGGCTGAGATGTCAAAGCAAGAACTATGGGCAGCGAAGCCGGGATGGCTTAGTAGTGGGTTGAGCACTCACTTTGCAGTCCTGGGGTCTGAGGATCAAGTCCCAGTCCTGGCCCCAGCCCATGTGGACCCATATACCTAACTGTGGTGTGCTTCCTATGCGGGAGGCCCCCAGTTCAGTTCCTGCCAGGGTGAGCTTCCATGTAGGAGGCCCCCAGTTCAGCCCATGGCTCATGGGTATGTGTCCATCCAGGAGGCCCCAGCCCAGTTCCCTCCCTGTGTAGCTGTGTGCCCACCTGTGTGGAATGAAACCATGTCAAAAAACTAATGATGTACAACTACGGAGACTGCTCTGGGCCCTCCCCCTTTTCTTTCTGTCTCTCTCTCTGTCAAAAACAGTAAAATAAATCTTAAAAAAAAAAAGAACTATGGGAAAGAAAAGGCAAGTGAACACAGACCTCCATTAGTGCAGCACTTGCGGCCCCACCAGGGACAGTGACTGTTGGGCATTTGGAAGAAACCTGGGCATTATTTTCACCTCCTCTTTCATCTTGGCTGTAACATGACTTTAGAGAGCACATCTTCTCTGTCAGTCCTGTGGGAAGCTGAGTCACAGAAGCCTGGTCCCAGAGGTAGAGAGTGACAGTGGCCTGGCACTGCCTCTCACTGGAGGGAAATAATGTCTGATTCTGCACCTAAGTATTAGGCAGTCCACTTGCTTTCAGATCTCAGCTGTGTACATCAATACCAACTTAGTAAAAATCCACCTGACGCTTGGTCACATTTCTCAATTGGTTCAGACTTCTGGTGATGTGTGACATTACTGTGTCCTCCCCAGGATCTTATTAGGGTAACAACTGCAACAATAGGGAAATCATTTTTGATCCTGAATGCCACTCAGTAAAATGGCTGGGACCCCAAATACTCTTTCCCCAAATGACAGCTCAAAGAATCTTGGATGGCATTTAAGGGTTTGTTGTCATCCCTTTTCTTTATGAATATGTGACATATTTCCTTGGGGACACACAACATCACGTTCTAAAAGGACCCTTTTTGTCACTAGTCAGTTAATCTCTCATTCATTAGGGTGAGCACACATCAGCATGACTTTTTCACCAAAGACAACCCAGGAGTGATCAGCAATTGCCTGGTCCCAGCTCTTCCTTCCAGAGTCTTAATCCAATGCCCAAGTACAAATCCTGAAGTCTTCCTTATTACTCCTAGACAGCATACTGCGTTTTCTGAAATTGAACTCAGTTTACACCCCTGGACATGTGTGAATTGTCCAAGATGTGTATTTCTCAATTCAGACAGAAAAGATAAGCCATGGAAGAAAGGGAAGATTGTGGTTAGGCAGTTCACTCCCTACACTTTATTTATCATAAAGCAGTATATTAACCTTTTTTTTGAGACAGATTTACACATGATAAAAAACATATTTAAGTGTACATTTGGATGAGTCCTAATAAATGTAACCACCATATAAAACAAAGTATAGTATTTTCCTTCACATTTTAGTCACCCCTGCCCCTAACACACACACACACACACACCCCTGCTGTTCTGATTTTTTGTCACCACAATTTAGTTTTTCTTGTTCCAGAACTCTATGTAAATGCAATAAAATAGTCTGTCCTCTTTTGTGTAGGAATACTTTCATTAAATATTAGTTTTTTTAAGATTTATTTTATTGTTTCAGAGAAGATGAGAAAGAGAGAGAAGGGAGGAAGGGAGGAGGGCCCAGAACAGTCTTCATAGTTGGACATCATTAATTGTGATATAGTTTCATTCCACACAGGTGGATGTGGGGCTGCGCTGTGGTGGGAACAGTACTGGGGGCCTCCTGCAAAGGAGGTGAGAACCTTTGCTGCCATCTGGCGGTTACCAGTCACAGTTCAGCATGTGAGTTTGCGTGGGCTGGGGCCACACAACTCAATCCCCGGAACTCACAGTTGCAAGGCAAGCGCTGGACCTGCTGAGCTATCCTGGCATCCTGGAGGATTTATTGCTTTATATACTTGATTTCTGTTCTTATAGTGATTAACCTTTGAATTTTAATTTATTGTGCATACTTAATTGAATCTAATTCAATCTTAATAGAATCTTTAAAAAAAGATTTTATTTTATTATTTTATATTATTTTAATTTTCTTTTATCTTCTTTTATTTTATTTTTGAGAGAAGGTGAGAGAGAGAAGGGGGAGGGTCCAGAGCAGTCTCCATAGTTGTACATAATTAGTTGTAACATAGTTTCATTCCACACAGGTGAATGTGGGGCTGTGCAGGGTGGGAACCAAACTGGGGGCCTCCTGCATGGGAGGCGAGAACCTTGTCTGCTGAGCCATCCCAGTGTTTACTACAGTTCAGCATGTAAGGTTTGCATGGGCTAAGGCCAGGAATCAAACCCTGACCTCGAGGTTGTGAGGCAAGTGCTCAAACCACTGAGTTATCCCAGCATCCCCCATTAAATATTGTTTTTTTGATTGATATATGTTATTGTGTATATCAATAATTGATTCCTTTTAATTGCTGAGTAGTATTTCATTGAATGGATATACATACAACACTTCTAGGGTCTATTTCTTTATCTTTCATTTTCAACGTGGGATTGGGATGAACCTAGCTATGGTGCTCTTTGTCTGTATTCTGCTTCAGGTTTCCCAGGATTCTTAAATGTGTGATTACTGTCTTGATCAAATTTGAAAAGTTAAATCAGACAGTATCTCCTGAAATACATCTGTTCTCTCTCTTCTCCTTTTGGGACTCCAAATATTCATGAATTAGACTGCTTAACTAGATTATTTCTTCTCTTGCCCATGGGACATATTTTTCTGTTTATATTTGTAGGATTTCCTTTTACTGTATACAAGCCTCAGAATACTATGAAACTCCTTTTACAATTTCAGATGGGGTCTATGGCTTAACTTTCTTCATAGCTACAGAATTCCATGGATTAGACATCACCATCAGCTCTACTTTCCTTATTGTGTGCTTCCTATGTCAACTGAAATTTCACTTTACATCTAACTGCCATTTCGGATTTGAGGCTGCTGCATGATACTGACACTTTGTAGACGTAGTCTAATTATTCCTATACGTATCCATTTATTGATGAGTCTCTGATTCTTTTAGTATTAAACAGTACAATTGACTTCCAATCAATTAGTTCTAGCACCACCCAGAAGAGAATAATTAACCTTATATTGGCTCTGTTAACAAATACCCTTTTAGGGGAAGCTGGGATGGCTCAGTGGGTTAAGCGCTCACTTTGCAGCGCTGGGGACCAAGGATCAAATCCTGGCCCCGGCCCGTGTGCAACCATATGCTAAACTGGGAAGTGCCCCCAGTTCAGTTCTCTCTCTGTTTCTGTATCTCTCTCTCTCCCTCCCTCCCTCCCTGTCAAAAACAATAAACAAACAAACAAACAAATAAATAAATAAAAGAAACGAAAAAACAAATACCCTTTTAGCCTCACTTCTCATAATGATTGCATTCTAACTTCCCCAAACAAATGTGTACTCAGAAAAATCAAGCCCATATAAGTGTGATTTTGACCCTATAGGCTCAGCACACTTCCCTTTCTTTATAAACTTCTTCCTAGTAGCTATTACAGCCCTTTTATTCAACCTAGAAATTGCCCTCTTCCTCTCCTTCCATGAGCAGCCCAAACCAATAACCTAAAAACCATATTAATTATATCATTAGTTCTTATCTTTTTATTAGCCATTAGTTTAGCCTATGGGTGAACCCAAAAAGGACTAGAATGAACTGAATAATGATAATTAGTTTAGAAAAAAGGAAATGATTTTGACTCATTAGACTACAATAAAATTCATAATTATCAAGTGTCCCTAATGTACATCAATACCATACTAGCATAATACCAATTGTACTACTAGTCTTTGCAGCCTGTCCCTGCTGGTGATAGTCTCCAACACCTACGGTGTAGACCAGGGGTGTCAAACTGGCGGCCCGTGGGCCATGTGGCCCTTGAGGTAATTTTTTGTGGCCCACGATGCTCTGAAATAAAATGAAAATAGAAAAAATTGTTATGAAGAAAATCGCTCTTAGGGGAGATCGAGGCAATACCGTACACACAATTCCCTCGTTAACCCTTTAACTACAGAAGACGAGTATACACGTGGCCCAGTGCCTTTCCTGGGGGCCTGTGAGTGTGTATAAACATGCTGAC
>PVKE010043530.1:0-13350 GCA_004027555.1 Craseonycteris thonglongyai | reverse complement strand
TTTAAATCACAATACCTGAAATAACAACCAGGGCCTCATATTTCTTTACAAAGGCGGATGGGACAAGTCAATTAAATACAGAAAGCTACAGTGTTGTTGTTTTTTGTTGTTTTTTTAAATTATTTATTTATTTCGGACAGAGAGAGAGACAGAGAGACAGAGACAGAGACAGAGACAGAGAGAGAACTGAACTGGGGGAGCTCCCAGTTCAGCATATGGTTCCGCACGGGCCGGGGCCGGGATTCGATCCCTAGTCCCCGGTGCTGCAAAGTGAGCGCTTAACCCACTGAGCCATCCCGGCTTCCCCTATAGTGTTTTTAATAACAAGTTTCAGAATGGCAGTGATGGGTATGAGGATGAGCTGGGAGCTGCAGAGACCACTGGGAGGGGAGAAACCACAACTCTGAGGATGAGCTCTCCATTCACCACCCCACCCCCTTTTCTCCAATCTCAGCCTCCTGCTCTCTCCCAACCCCATTTCCAGACATACGGTAAGTCAAGGGTTTTGTTGGTAGGTCACTGATGGAAATAGCTGGGTGACACTGGACTTTGATAAAATCACCCTCTTTCGGGTTGTCTTTCACTGAAGACCTGGGGTAGGAGGTGTGGAAAACCCAGTGAGGATCAGAGTTTGTCTGTCAAGTTTTCCCCTGTTTTGCTTTCACTTGTTTTCTATTGACTGGTCTTTGCACCAAATGTTAAATAAGTCACAAGATGTTTATGATTTCCCAATTACAGAAATCTTTGGGGGGCTTATTTCAGGGACCACAGATGTACAAAAGAATTTCAGTTTATAATCTTTAGGTACATAACACAAAAAACAGGGTCCCCTTCCTTCTCCCTCCTATATACATGTAGCAGAGGAAACAAAAAAAGAAGTCATTATGAGACCCATCAGTGCTCCAACTGGCTGTAAAGTCCTTTCAAAAAAGTCAATGCTATTTTATCTTAACGACACTAACCAGGTTGATTTTTTAAATGCTTTCTGGATGCCAAGATTCTCACTGATTTCATGCTTGCTCTTTACATTTACAGCTCTGCAGTTCTATTCTTATGTTACCCCATCAAGTCAGTACTTCATAAAGCCTGAATCATCATTGCTATCATCTTAATTGTCAGGCGTGGGCTTGGAGTAGGTCCAGGTCAGAATGATTGTCTCCCTGTGGAACGCTCGGGGCTGAGTAGTGGCCCTGGTGGGGAGGTCGTAGTGGTCCCTGCTCTGCTTGGCCCAATAGCACATGGCACAAATGGATACTATCTGTAAATCCCAACGAAGGTCCCCAGTGAGGAGATGACAAGGTGGTTTAATTGTTCCAGGCCCTCCCAGTGTATCTGTTCCATCTCTGTGGGCTTTGGGACGACTGAGCTGGGCTATGTGGGCCTCCTCTGTACTGTGAAGCAGGTTTGCACTTCAACTTTGAGAAATGAAAACACAAGGCTCCTAATGTACCTGAGTTCCTCACCCATTTCCTTGGACTTGGAATAGGTTCATGTCACTTGGAAGGTGGGAGAAAAGTGCCGACATGAATGAATGCATGCACGCACGCATGCATATTGAAAAAGTAAAAGAGCAAGATAAAAATCTATCCAACTCCTTTGATGAGAGTGGACATATTTGTAAACATCCAAATGGGACATGATCCTTAATATCCTTTTCAAAGACACTTCTGCAAATTTACGCAGAATTGAGGAATCTGTTTTGGATCTAAATATTTCCTAGGACCTACCAGGTTGGCACCTGTCTTAGGAACTTCTATGTCAAAGATACTCGGGGTGGAAGGCTGTGCCCTTCAGTTCTTAATTGCAAAGTGCCAGGACATGCTGCATCTCAGAAGAGGCTGTGAGAGGCATCTTTGTCCACTTCTTTCACTAGAGAAGACAGAAAAGATGTCTCCCTTTTTAAAGATGGCTTTAAAATGACAATGAGAGGGTCAAAAAAACAACAAACAAAATGATATATACTTTTTAAAAGCACAGGCAAATCCAGTGCCTCTGTGTGTTTTTAAAAGCCTTTCTATGAAACTGGTCCGATTTATTACTGGTGAAATACAAACCATGTTATTGAGAATCTTAAAGAAATAGATTGCTGTTAAGTGATACTTCAGAGTCCACCCTCTAGCAAAGCTACTACGCCATTATAGGAAGATAAGCGGAAAATCCTTGTCTCCATTAAAGAGGACCTTTGCCTGAAATACTCTATACAATTCAGTTGTAGTTCAAATGCCAGTGACTCAAAATATTGCTCTAGAAATTTTTTGTTAACTAGAGGTACCCAGAGTCTTTACAAATGAAGGCAAAGATTAAGACCTGGTCTATGCAGGGGATGTTAAAGAGCGTGATTACCTTCAGAATGTGTGGTCTTAAAGGAACAATTTTCACATGCATTAATGTCACATGTGACAATCTACAGTGTCAGGGGTTGTGATTGGTTTGGTTGCTGCCTGGCTCTATGTAGAGTGAAGTAGCAATAATCTACATATAACGCTAACCTCCTCCCACCCTCCATCCTGCTTTCCTCAGCTCCACGCTACAGAAAACAATTGATTGTCCCCTGGAATTGGCATGTCTCCAGGCTTCAGTTCTTAGTCTATTTTGCTTTGTACGCCTAGGGATTGTATTTTTAAGTATAGATGCTATCCTCAAAGGGCTTATAGTCTAGGTGGGAAGATGAGGGAAATGTTATAACACTGTATCAGACGAAAACCCCTAAATTAAATCCTCAAGTGACTCAAAGCATTTCTCTTTATAATAAAAAAGCAATTGGATGAGGTTCTTCAAAGATGGCTTTAATTATAACCCAAAACAGGGCACATACTAGGGATAGGTCAAAGGCAAAGTCTAACAGACTGAGTTCATAAGTCAGAGCATTGTTTTGTTAGTTAGTCATGGCCAGGGCTGGAGTAAAACATGTACTTACTATCTGATCACAAGTCTCTGTCTAGAAGTTTGGAAGACCTTTGACCTCTGGATTCAAACTCCCCCCATCCTGAGCTCATGGGATATAAACCTGGCAATGTGTCATGATCTCCATCCTCACTCTCCACAATAACCCAGCTTCCCTGGACAAGGGCCTAGTGCCTGCAGACCTACTGAGTCTAGCCTCCTGCTACTCAATGACAACAAGTGCACATTTTACCTTGCACCTTGGATTACATCCAAGTGTCCTTCCAAGGTGATAGTCCCTGTCTCATCTCCACCACTGCCAACCCTTGGTTTCATCCCTTAAATATGGGATTCATGCATGTTATGTTGAGTATCCCACCACTTGAAGATGTGAGTTCCAACATTATTATGTTGGATTATAGTCATTACCACTCTTCCAAGATTCTGGCTCCTATGCTCCATCCTTCCTATCCATCTATCTCCATCATCACTCCAACTAGTTCAAACGCAATACAAACAAGTGCACAGATCTGATCCAAAACATCCCTGTGCTTTATAATCAGACCCTCTGGTCGACCCCTGGCATTAGAGCTTCAACTGGGTCTTTTATTCTGGCCTAGCCCCATCTTAATCCCCACAACTCAGAATTGTACTGCTGAGATCTCTCTATGCCTGATGGTCAGCCTGCTCAGGTTATAAAAATTAGACAATAGTTTCTAAAAAATTGTCATCTCCACATTGTGATATTAAATATTAGCAGCTAAGTAATATATTTAACTTTGGAGCTCCTTTTTGTTCTCATAGGAAAAAAAAAATACTGGAATTGATGAATTTGGTAATATCTCTTAGTTGCCATGACTTCCGAGTAACAGGAAAACATCTACTATCAAACATTTGTATCTGGTGCTAATTCTAAGGAGTAGTGGGGGTCATAAATAGTTTATTCAATTTGATTTTTTGTTTTTACATTGATGGCATTAAGAAGAAAACTCCAATGAATTCTTCAATGACAACTGATCTGTTTTGTAATGTATTAACTCTAAAATTCAAGAGTAGTAGCTTGAACACAAGGTGGTGCTAAGGGGTAAAAAATTAACAGTGGGTCCTTTTCCCCAAAGGTTATTTCAAATACTTATGGTCTGCAGGACACCAAATAGTTTCCAAATTATTTTACACACATTATTGTGTTTACTCCTCAGAATTCAGGGAAGAATAAGCTAGTCTCACTTTTTAAAGACGACAAAAATAAGGTTTCTATGGGTTAAACAACCCCCCAGGCCATGGACTAGTACTGGTTGGTCCATGGCCTGTTAGGAACCCAGCCACACAGCAGGAGGTGAGCAGCAGACAAGTGAGCACAGCTTCATCTGTATTTACAGACGCTCCCCATCAATCGAATTAACATCTAAGCTTCTACTCCTGTCAGATCAGCAGCTGCATTAGATTCTCAAAGAAATGCAAACCCTATAGTGAACCGCTCAGGCAACGACAGATCTAGATGTGCACTCCTTATGAGAATCTAAGCCTGATGATCCGAGGTGGAGCTGAGGCGGTGATGCTAGAGCTGGGGAGTGACTACAAATACAGACGAACATCAGCAGAGACGTTTGACTGAACAGAGACCATAACATATCAATTGCTTTCAGACTCATATCAAAACCCTATCAGTGAGTGACAAGTGACAATTAAGCACATCTGGTGGCAGGCTTTATAGTGGAAAGTGAGTTATATAATTATTTCATTATATATCACAATATAATAATAATAATAATAATAATAGAAAAAAGTACACAATAAATGTAATATGCATGAATCAATCTGAAACCATCCTCCCCCACTACCCCAGTCTGTGGAAGAACTGTCTTCCACAAAACTGGTCCCTGGTGCCAAAACAGTTGGGGACCACTGGGTTAAAGGACTTGTCTAAGATCACCCCCACTGGTCTAGATCTTCTTTCCATATCCAGGTTTAGTGTTCTTTATTACATAGGTTAGTCACTTTTTCTTTTTTTTAATGTAAACACATTCTCCAAGTTGGCTGCCATCAAAATAGGCCAGTTGAGAAGTTCTGTGTGCCTCACTTGCGCTACTAGATTGGGGGAAAGATGCGTATTTGGTGAATCTCTCTGTGTGCTCAGGACTCCTTGGCCAAATTCCAGCCCTGAGTAACAATAACAACAAAATGAATCAGTTCTGGAAACACTTGACTTGTATCCACTTGGGTAGAAGACCCTTTGTGGAAGCATCCTGCTCAATTCAGAGCCATGGCAACTTGACCAGGGCTAGCCTGAGACTCCCAGAGTGCCCTCTCTTGAAGCAGTCATTTTACCCCTTCTGAGAGCAGCTGAAGATCTGTTTCGGCACGCCAGAGGTCTCGGGGTCCTGTTAATGCCCTAATAGCTGTGTGCCATATAAGCCAGAAGAAAAGGCCTCTGTGCATATGACAGACAAAAATCAGATTATCTCCTATTGGGCTTAAAATACCCCAAATGGGGGCTCTACATCTAGGTGTATTCATTTCCAAAGGCTGCCATAACAAATTGCCACAAATTTGGTGGCTTAATACAACAGAGATTTATTATCTGAGTTTAAGAAGCCAGAAGTCCAAAATCAAGTTGTCAGCAGGGTTGGTTCCTTCTGGAGTCTCTGAGGGAGAATCCTTTTCATGCCTTTCTCCTAGCTTCCATTTATTGGCTTATGGTCTTATCACTCCCCTCTCTACCTCTGTCTTTACATGGCTTTCCTCTGTGTCTCTCTGTGTATCATATCTCCTCTATATTTCCTTAAAAGAACACTAATCACTGAATTTAGTGTCTACCCCAAACCCAGACTAATTACATCTCAAGATCCTTAACTAATTACCTCTATAAAGACCTTATTTCCAAATAACACATTCTGATATTCTGGTGAACATGAATTGGGGGGAGAGGGGACCGACACTATTGAACCTTATTATACTGGATCATTCATTTCAGGTCTCATCATTTTTCTTTCTTTGAACTAATTTCCCATGTTAAGCTGAAGCCCAATTTCTTGTGCCTTGCACTTGAAGATGGAGAACCATTAGCCACCATCACCCCTAGAAGAGTACCTCACTTACTTCCTTGGGACACTTTTCAGGTGCTTCCTCTACCAGGATAAAACCAGCCATCTTCAGCTACATTTTCTCTAAACAAAACATTTCCATAAGCCAAGGTCATTCCATTGAATCAATGTCCAGTGTCTTCTCTTTCTTCAGATTCCACAGCACAATTCAACTGGCATGGGAAGATGGAGGATACCTTTTAAAGTTGGAGAGGACATTTACAGGCTTCATTCATTTGTTTTGTTCCCATTCCAAGTCAGGATTTACTTGCATATCTTCTGGACTAAGCACCTCCTTAATTAAGACACGACCCACAAATCATTTTCATGGCAACAGGCAGGGATGTTATATGCCTTAGAATATTTCAATAACAAGCCTTGAACAGAACAAACTCTTTGTTTCGGTGAGAAATGCTAATTGAAGAATTTTTCTTTTCCGAAAGGACATTGAAGAGAAACCAATGTACTAAGCAAAATGTAGATGATGCCTCTCCTTTTATCTGCTGTGCCTTCAAACAAAAAACAAAATGCAACCCCAACCAAACCAACTGTTCTGGCAGGACAAAGAAATAGCCTTGATATTTATATTCCCCAACAAAGTCAGTAAGGAAGGAAGGAAGGTGAATGCTGCAAATACCGTTCAAACCACCACAGAAAATAGCCAGTTCGGTTTCTCTCAGCTACTGGAAGGAAATGTCTCAGCATTCCCCACCCCCCCCAACACTGCACCCCCAAATTTCTTTGTTTCTTTCCTCAGAAAAATGACTTTATAGGTCATTAAACAACTATTAAAAACACAAGTGAGAAAACTCCCAATATATGTGCCTTTTCCCTTTGATATATTTTTTTCTAGTTCTCAGAAAAGGGTTTTGAGAGTTGGAATATTTTTGTTAATGTCTTTGTGGGCATTTAATAGTCTTTCTATTTGTAGCATCCCCTAAATAAGGCAAGCTAGAAGAAATCTGCCTTGCATTAGCACACCTGCTGGGCCAAACCATGAATGTGTATTACCCCAAATGGGACAGGCACCTCATTTGCCAAATAGACCTGAATTTAAAATCACCTGCTTTTTTGGATTGTTACACCCGGTTTTGATCAACCTGCATGGAACTTGATTTTCTACATCCTCTCTTGCTCTCCCAGTTAGGCAGGACAGGAAAAGGCAAAGAAAGAGAGAATGGGGGGGTTCCTCTTCAAACCCAGGTAAGCACAGCTAAATCCCATCTGCCAAAGTCATCACAAGGCTCAGGCATGGTTCCGCACTTTCAAGTCACCAGACTGAGCTTGCATCAAAGTATAAGGGTCCCTTTCTCTTGCAAATTTCTTTGGTAGTGAAATCTATCAAAGGAATCTTAAAACAAATTAAATGGTAAATTATTGTCTCAGTTCTGCCCTACTCCTTCTGCCCCACTGTTCAGCTCCAACAGCAGTGGGTGAGCTGCTGGTGAAAGCTTGCAAGATAAGCAGATTACAGAATGTCATGTGCCTCAGGCAACTCAACTTCACCGCCAAACTTCTCCAGCCCAGGCAGTTCATCTGATTCATGTGGGTCACAGGCTGTTTCAATTAATGCCCCTCTAATGACTAAAGTTTGTTCCTCAATGGGAAAGGCTAAATAGATAGGAGTCAGGCCAGGGACCTGAAGCATTTTTGTCCTCTTACACCCCCTATCTCAGAATGCTAGGCCCCAAGCTGACTTAGAAGAAAAGAGGAAGTGGGCTTGGAAAGAATATAGAATTCCTTTCCTTTTATGTCATTTTCCTATCCTACCAATTCAATTCTGTGAATCTTCAGTGGCCTGTGAGTCCTAGGGTAGTGAATAACAATCCCTGATATGAAAACAGAATTCAGAAAACAAATTAGCATTTTGAAAATAAAAAGCCTGGCTTTTAATCCTATTAAGATCAAGGCTGCTTCCCTCTCCCCCCACCCCTGCCCCTCCCCTAAAAACTCTGAAAGAGATACTGATGTTCCCATTAACATAAATGCTGAGATCAGCATTTCCTTTGAAAGAAGTTGTTAATATTTGGAAATGGTCGGATTTCCAATCCAAGCTTTGATTGTTATTCTATACTAGCCAGCAAGTGCCAAGGTCACGGGAGATTCACCTGCAGACTGAGCTAAATGAATCCACTCGGCCACAATGCATGTATAATTTAACATTCTCCTCTCGAGTACCTCCATGCATTCCTAAAAAATATTTTATTACAATAACAAATTGGTTTCAAAATCATGCATTATGTATTCTGAAATTAGGTCTGCCAGTGAAACCTGGATATACAAACATGTACACTCACAGGCAGGGCAGAAGAGCACACAGATGCTGGGATTGGTGCTGGGATGGAGCTTGAGGAGAATGGTTAATTCCACATGGAATCCACTGTCACTTATTTTATTATCTTAATCTGCATATTTGAAAAGAAAAAGAACAAACTGATGATTTGCTGAGCAATTAGAAACCCAATCACCCATTTCCCTTGTATTGCTTCCTGTCTGAAAAGGTAAAGTGTGCTATTGGGCAGAAGTATCTGGTAGCTTAAAATAGACTTGCCAGGTAGTTTTTACAAGCTTCACTTAAAAAATAAAGTATATATATATATGTATGTGTATATATATATATACATATATTCTTTGAATATTTAAACATCATCTTTTCCTGTAATCTTATACTGTCCAAGTACACATTTTACACAAACTGGACTTTAACAAAGCTTCTTTGAAACATTAAAGACAAAGGTATCAAAACTATCCTTACAAATTTGTGTTATGAGATACACTTGCTCTGCTATAAGCTTTCATCGCTGAGTTATCCAAAAATAGTTAACATATTCAGAAAAATCCTTAGGATTCCCATCACAAATGCAACCCCCTATAATGTTTCCCTAATAGATGCTTGTTTCTGCTTTGTTAGCTTTCTTCAAAAGTTAAGTACACTTTGATTTAGCATCTTTTACAACATATAAGGTATGGTTTTCTCACGCACAATTTGAGTGTTTCCTAAGATGCCTATATATAAATCATTCAAGTTAACAAACTTTTCTGTTTCCTTCCATTATTTCCTATTTTCTATTTTACATTCTGAAAAAAGTTCAACCTCACCAAAGGGCATTAGCGAATTTTAAGAAGGGAAGTTCCCCCTCCAAAACAGGGAGTTTTCTGATGCAGAAGGCATTTCTTAAAAAGTGTAAGGAAGAAACTTAGTAGAGTTTTTCTTTTTGAAAGTTTCTTAGGCATGAACTTGATCTCTCTATATTAAAAGAAAAACAAAACAAAAAAAAAACCCCTAGTTTATTTCAATAGGGGATTTGTTTTTCATTAACTTGCAAGCCAAACGTCATTGTTATGTTTCTATTGGTCTGCTAACCTGGTGAATAAAACAACAAAATTCCTAAGAGAACTACTTACAAATCTCTTTAAATTAAAATCAGTCTAATTTTTATTATAAAACCAACATCATGATAGGCTTTGTATTTTTAAGGCAATACCCAGACCTAAAAAATTTAATTCCCTGACAAGAGCTTTTAATAAAGACAAATCATGGATAAAATTAGATGCTCCAACCTTTCCTTCTCAAAAAAAAAAAAAAAAAATGCTAACACAGTGTTAAAAAACCATTTCTCCTTAATTTTATTTCAATGTAGTGATGTGAGTAGACTTACAGCTTTTCAATGTAGTGAAATTATAAGGAATAATTGCCTCTAATCAGTAAAATCTAAAAACAGGAAATGTTAACAGCATAATTTCTGATTTCTTTTGTATTATAATTTAGGCTGACACTTTAAAGCTTTGCTTTTCAGAAGAACAATTAAGAAATTGTTGATTGAAATTAAATATTACTGACAATTAAAAATACACTTTTTTCTCATTTGCTGCATCTAGAAATACCACTACTACCTTTCACCAAAGATATCCTAAATCTAGGTAGTATATAAGTAAAAACAAACTAAAAACCTTGGTTCTTTTGTGTTAAAAGAAAAAGGTAATTTGTATAAGTAAACAAATTCCTCTGTGTGTGTGTGTAAATACATACACACATACATACACATATATACTTGAAAATCCTCTAAAATGCCTCACATTGTAATCTGCAGGCTGATTAAATTCTCTCTGAGTTCATTGGCTGCAGAACTCCATCTTTCAATTTAGCTGCGGGCTCTTTTAATCTGAATACAAACTGCTTTTTTATTTACTATTAAAAGCAGTCACATCTTACACCAACTTTGTGTGTATAGTATACAGGCCAACATATGTAATTTAGGAAAGTATTAAAACAGAATTAAAAATGAAAAAAATAAAAAAAGCCTTCAGTAATAATTAAAGTTCATTCCCACAACATTACAACAAACAGTTATACAGCCAGCTTTTCTAACACTGATATGAAAACCCTAAGTGGTAATTCATGGCACAAATAAAAATGTGCTACAAATTCCTTTTCAAATTGGGCTTAAAAAGGTGTTCCAATAACCATAATATGTTTTTATGTGAATTGTAAATACGTAAGTCCATATATGTTAAGATATATGAACTCATATGTTCAAAATTAAATCAGTGAAAGGGCTAAATAAAATTACAAACAAGAGGCCCAGGAATTCTGAGAAAGAGTTCCAGAAGTCGATGCTTTCTGATTCATCTTAAGTAGAACATTAGTTTTAACACAAGACGCTCTTAACAGCTACCAAGGCAGAATTTGAAGAGAATAATTCCCTAATGCCACTTAGAAAAAGAAAAGTCAATGGAAAGCACCGAGTTTTAAATCTAAATATTCTTAAGGAAACTTTTTCCTGAATTAGTAGCTCATAGAATAAAACAGATAGAATGATAATAAGGTAGGTATGGTCAACATTCTTTGGTTGGTTTGGGGCCTGTTTTATTATGAGTGTGCTGGGAATTCCAGCTCTTCAAGAGTCAGGACCTGAATTCAGCTGTCTCCAGGTCTGTTCCTGACCTTGCCACCTGCCAGAGACTGACACACTTTTAAGGACAAAGTAAGAACAGTTATCCCATGCTCCTCAGACCTAGGCTCCTGGCTTCAGAGTGAAAACTTGAAGAGACTTAAATCTTGGCCACTTTTAGCAGGTCAAAAACAGAAAAGGGGAAGAAAAAGGCAACATAAAGCTGTCTTGAGCCTTTCCTCTCCATGGGTCTAATGTTGCTTGGTCCATGAAACAATCACAACAATACAATGCAGTGTGTCCTGGGGTCTCTTCTGAAAGAATAAAACTGGAAACCTGTCTGTCATGCTGAATACTGAGCCAGAAGCTTACACCGCGGGGTTTGGTGCCTTAAGCCTGGCTTCATTCATAGGAGAGGAAGACAGATGCACAGCCTTTGACAAAGCCAAGAGATGGGCATTTCAAAAATAAAATCATCTCCCAATTATAGGGAACCCTTCCTCCCTGGGACCCCACAGTACTCTATCAACCTAAATTGGAATCCTGTCTACCAAGCTGCCTTCAATGCAGCCACTCCAGCATAAATTGGATCAAATGCTCTCAGATTAATTCCTGGAAATTAATATATCTTTATTACAAAACTAGCCACAAGACTGCTCTACAATTTTCATTACTACAACGGCTGTCAGAGCTGGATTATGCCATGGTTTATCTCTCTGTGACCTCAAACCAGCTTGTTAGCCCCATTATTGTATATTCATGCAACACACCTGAGCCCAAGATAATATAATAAGAGAGTTATAGTGAGTGAGGGGGGAGAGTACATTTCATTGTATTTTATGCACTATTCTTCTGCAAGAATATTTAACCTGCTGCAGGAGTCTCCAGAAGTCCATGCAGCACTCCTGGGCTCCCTGTTGTACCCTAACACTGAGACCCTCACAGCTCTTCCTAATTTGAAGGAAAGTGAATGCAACCTGATGAGTTGCCTAGACTGGTGATGACAGAACCTCCTTCCTAAAATTGGAGTGAAGATCAGTCATGTTCTTCCAGCGCTGGTCTGGGTCAGGGCATGAAGGCCTTGTATGTACTATCTGAAGACAGTACAGAGAACCTCTGACCCTTCAGGAAAAAAAGCAGGATTTTTTACTGCAAAGGGAGGATAAAACTTCTATAAGCATAAAATAGATGGTGAGAATGACAGTGATCAACTTTCTTAGCTGTAGCTATACTAGATTAAAAATATTTCAGTGGTGTATTTCTGAGGTATCAAATAAGGTTAACTTTATGATGATTATTGTAATCTATTAGATTATATTAATATATATATATATATATATATATATATATATATATTAGGATTATAGATAATCACAGTATTTCTAACTATTGTCAGAATTAAATAGTTTATTTTCTACCAGCTTGGTTATCTATCTATCTATCTATCTATCTATCTATCTATCTATAATTAGAACAACGAACAAATACTAAACTTCTTGTTAAACTTGGCAAGAGTTTAAGTGAAATCAGGGACATGTTAGTCCATGTTTATGAAGATAATGTCATGAAAAAAATAGCCATGTTCAAATGGATATATATGCGTATATATATATTATATATGTATATATGTATATATTATATATGTATATAGATATATATATATATACACACACATGAGTGTACACACACACACATTATATATGAGGGATATCCAGAAAAACTACAGCCATAAATGTTTCCATTTTTTTATATTACATGGCTGAATACTTTCCAGATAGCCTTCATATATACACATATTATATACATGTTATATATACACATATACACACATTATAATGTAATTACATTATGTATCATTTTATATTTATAATACATGTGTACATGCACACACACACAATTTATATGTAGCTTCTATCTCTTTCTCTCATACAACTACTCTTCCCTAGTCAAGCACTTACCCACAGTGACTCTCCAGCCTGCTCCCTACCTCCTTTTCTCCCATTTCCCTTTCCTCTCTCCTTTTCTCTCTTCTTCCCTTTCTTTTGAAATAATGCCCACTTTGTTCTTAAGATTGAAGAATCTAGAAGACTACCCATTCTTTATCTAAATTGCAGTAAAACTTGAAGACTTCTATTTCCTTACCCCTTTCACTGGCTGCGGAGGCTAAAGTATAAGGAGACTGATTTCACATGTGGATGTGAAAAAAAAAAGTCTCATAATTTTATGGTCATGTTCTGGTCTCTCTCTCTCTCTAAATCACCTCTTTATTTCTCATTGCTTAAAGCAGGGGTAGCCAACCTTTTTATACCCTAGGGCGCATTCTAAAATATCGGTAGGGCGGTGGGCACCAGCTATTTCTAAGGATATTTATTATTGAACAAGAATAAAAAATAATAAACAAAAATAATTTTAAAATAATAAATTTATTGTACAAATTATATACACACAAAGAAACATATATACAAAACGTAATACAAAGTAAATAAAAAACA
>PVKE010043529.1:0-13347 GCA_004027555.1 Craseonycteris thonglongyai | reverse complement strand
TTTTTTTTTCTCCCAAATGCAATTTTCTTGCCACACAAAGTTGATTGCAAGACTGACCCAAACTTTGGAGTGGTATTTACTTCAATTTCCAGGTGGATGGATAATTTAAATACACAGTATTTCACTCATTGGTATTTCTTCTTTATATTCTAATTTATGGAAGTTAGAAAGCCAGTAGATTTAATATTAGTCTTTTTATTTACCAGTTTTGTATTGATCTCCCACTCAACTCTTTAATCTATAACATCCATAGACATTTCTAAATTTGGGAATGGCAAAATGTATTGAATGTTAAACTGGATAGATGGAACTTACAACCAGAATTCAGGACAAGATGCTAAGATTTATCCTCCACATCCTGGCCTACTTTAGTGGATTGTGATTCTAATGACAGTTCCATTTCCAGAGATGTAACAGTGTTATTTGGGTCTACTTAGTTCATTGATATCGCTGGTGTTCCCATTGTTCCTCATTCATACTGCCTAAGGAGGGAGAAACAGTTTCCCCAGGTGTGGCTACCTAGTACATCTTGGTGGAGAATGGAAGTTTGGCCAATCGGAAATGAAGAAACATCCCTGGCCAGATGCTTGTTGTGACAGGATCACCTTGTCTGTTAGAATTGGAGAATGCTCTCCAGAATGCTTCTTGTCCTATGATGTGATCTCTCTACAGGTGCCCCATCCTACCCTACCCTTCTGCATCAAGATTCCTGCTGCTTCTAGACCATGCAGAGAAGTTTCATGACCAGGACCAGCAAGGAAAAAAAGTGCTTATTTTAGTGGAATTCCAGATCAATATCCCTTACTGGTTCTATCAAGTCTAACTTGATCTTTTAAGCCCAGCTCCCATTCAGTCCAGGAGAAGAATGAGTCCACCTGGAACAGAATGCCTTCTGTTCCTAGTTTGGGTGTTGGGGGCTACACCTGGGCTTAGTTACCTTCTTCTCTTGACAGGAGGATATAAGATACAGTGGTGCTGTGTTCCTCTAATCTTGGGATCCCAAACCAACTTGCTTTCATCCTAACATCTTTCAGATATCTTATTTTGCTGTCTCTTTCACCATTTCCAGGATTTTAGTTGTATTTAGCACTGAGAATCAGGGAGAAATAGATATCTGGCATCTTGATCTACAACTAGAGTTTCAATAAATGTTAAGCTACACAGTTAGGTTTTAGACTTTTCTTCTATAGGTGCTCCTGAGGTTCCTTCTTTGGAATGTAATTACATGGAACATTAAAAATAAATTTCCAAAGATATGGGATGTCATAGTATTACTGACATTTTTTATTCTGTAGAAAACAAGGAAGTTTCTTTGAGGAAACTGAAAACATTTTGCTATTTTAGGAAAGTCTAGAAAGATGATGATGATGGTAACAGAATTAAGGTGAAGGTAAACAGAGATAAGTCTGCATCAGCCTCTCTGGTTACCATCAAAGAAAAGCAGCTGTTGTGGGGAAGCCAGGACAGTTCAGTGGGTTAAGAGCTCACTTTGCAGCCCTGGGGACCAAGGATCAAAAACTGGCCCTGGCCGTGGACCCATATGCTGAACTGAGATGTGCTTCACATGCAAGAGACTCATAGTTTGGTTCTTACTGCCTCCCCCACACTCCTTCTTTCAGCCGCTGGCTCAGGAGGGTGTGCCTCTCATGCAGTAGACCCCCAGTGTGGCCCCCGCCCACCTGTATGGAATGAAACCAGGTCAACAACTGATGACTTACAACTATGGAGACTGCTCTGGGCCCTCACCCTTCTCTTTGTCTCTATCTGTTTCTGTATCTCTTGTCTCTGTCAGAAACAATAAAATAAATCTTAAAAATAAAAAATAAAAAAGAAGGAAAAGCAGTTGTCATTCTAACTTCCGTAAGTTAAGATATGCCAATTTATCCTGAACTCCTGACACAGTATCCTGAGAAAATAAGCAATATTTGCCTGAACATTTACCACTGTAGTAAAGATACCACCTATTCAAATTGTCACCCAAACTTAGATGATCTTTCACCTTTTAATCTTTCACAATCATAAATTATTTTTAATAAAAAATTTTCTAAGTTTTCAATGAAAAACTTGTTTTTCTGTCTAGACATTTTTTCAATCAAGTATAATAGTCAGGAAAGTAAGGCAATCAATTAACTACTAAAAGTGTTAATTTATTATGAGCCCTGTTCAGAGATCCACATACTCAAAGGAAATTACTCAGTATAAAAATGGGCAAAAAAAAAAAAAAAAAAGATACGCTTTGTTTCAAAATATTTATTTTAGAGGCACTGGAAATGTTTTACTATTTTCAAATGAGCCCTTTTTATTTTCCTTATTCAGCTTTTCATCTTGTCGTTTTTATCTACTTTAAGCAGAAGGTGCTAATATTGTTTAACATAGCACACTAGAAGTTTAAGATAAATGTGATAGAGAGATGCAGAGGAGGCTGACATAGTTTCCAAAAGAAGAAACTATAAAGAAACTGGCTTCCATATGGAGTTACTGAAATAAAGACACTAAGTGTGATGATAAAAATATATTGCAAATGTGTCAAAAAAATTTTAATAACTCTTTTCACACCTAAAACTAAGATATTATAAAACTAAATTTACAAAACAACAATATTAAAAATGAATTTAAAAAGTAACCTTATAAATAATCTAAATCAAATTTGGCAAATATCATCTTATTTTCTTTGCAATTAAATAACTCAATTCCTACATATTCTATGACTTCCTTTAACTTCTCTATTTCTAGATAGCTTTATCTTTGCCTGTTCCATTGTCATGACTAATTCTATTAAAATATTTAGCTCACAAGACCCAGGAAAAGAAAAGTGAACTCATATTCAATGATCATCTACTATGTACCAGAGATTGAACACACCACTTTATTTTTCTTCCTTCTCCTCCTTTGTTATTATTCACATTTTACAATTGATAACAATGACTTTCAGAGAGGTTGAATAAATTACTCATTAACTTCACAAATAAAAGAAAATTTTAGATGATAATCTAGTTGTGTATATTTCCAGGACAATGCTTTTTCTATTAAACAATGCTGCATTGTATTTTATTTAATCCCAAATTTCATCACTATTTTCATGGTCTTCAAAATTATTTTCTGGCTCTATTAACTATTTTTATTATTACTATTGTTGTATTGTTTTTGACAGAGAGAGAGAGAGAGATGCAGAGACAGAGAAAAGGGGGAGGGCCCCGAACAGTCTCCATAGTTGCACATCATTGGTTTTTCCACATAGTTTTATTCCACAGGTGGGCGCAGGGCCACATAGGGCAGGAACCGGGCCGGGGCCCTGCCCCAGTGAGAACCGAACTGGGGCCACTCCCCAGTTCAGTATATGGGTTCGCCTGGTTCGGGACCGGGACTCAATCCTCGGTGCCCAGGGCTGCAAAGTGGGCTCTCAACCCACTGAGCCATCCCGGTTTCCCCTCTATTAACTATTAAGTAATCAATAGATATGTTTTTGTGGAATTTCTCATGTTTGCATGTAGTGTGTATTTGTGATAAATTCTGAAATTAGTACATGATTGTTTTCCACCTACTTATTTAACAAACATGTATTAAACTTCTAAATCACAGATGTCATGTTGGGGATATAAAAAGACATATATTAACCTCAGCCCAATAAATTTCATTATGTATGATTACAAATAAATTTATCAACAAAAAATATTATTCAAAAATATTTTAATTAAGAAAAAATGTTGAATGTGATTTTTAGCACCAAGAAAAGAAAAAACAGCAATTATTCATGGGCATATGAACAAGATATAGTAGAGAACTTAACATCTGGGTTGAGCTTTGAAAGATGACTATGCATAGAATATAGAAAAAGAATGATCCAGGTAGATGGGGAAACACAAGCAAAGACATCAAATGTTGTATTACATGATGTATTCTAGACATGGCAAGTGTCTTGTTGCTTGTAGGGCTGGGGAAACATGAGGGAAAGTGAGAGGGCAGACTAGGGAGATAAGTCATGGATCAATTTTAGAGGGCTTTGGGTGTCCAATTAATTATGATGACTTTAGAAGAAATCTTTGAAGGATTTTAATTTAAAAAATATAATCATCTGCATAGTTTCCTATTCTTATACCTAGTAACTCATATCCTAGGTGTTATGATATTTGTGTCATTACATAGCTATGTGTTTGTTTGTTTGTTTTTTATTGTGTTTTTCTTTTTTACTTACAATGTGTTGGCAAATGTTCTCCTTTACAAAATATTTGTGAGACCATGAGACTTCCCCTTTAAGTCCTCTCTCCCACTCATGCATTCAGATGTGTTTTCTTATGTATTATAGTAGAGTAAAAGATTAAACTAGGTGTTGCATGTGACTAGCAATGTATTTTATCAAGTTGATATCTATTATTTGGGATCCTGGACAATGTGCCTTATATGTACATGATCAAAATATTACTGTGAAAAAAAAAAAGAAAAATATAAGAATCCGTCTAGTAGGAGAGTGAAGGTGTATAACAGTAAATCAGAGGAGCCCAATAATTTTTGTTAATAAACATGGTTTTCTCTTTTTTAAGTTTTATTTGTACCCTGGTTCTGAAGTCCTTCTCCCTCCCCTCAGCAGCAAGAGGAGCCAGCTCTTCAGGGCTGAAGGAAACAAAGCTGTCAAGTTCTTGACTCTTGCCAGTAGCGTAGCAAGTACCATTTGACACCAGTGTCATGGAACTACTTGACAGTGACTCAAGTTTGCAGACTGCCCAGTCTCCATCTGTAGATTTCCCTTGAACACCTTACATTGTCTGGATTTAGAATATAATTGTCCTTCCCATGCTTTCAGCATAAGACAAGACAATACTCTCTGCTATCAGTGGACAACCATTTTGTATCTGAGACATTGTTCAGTTGCCCCATGTAGCTACTCCAAATGAACTATCAGTACCACACCTTACCCTTCCTTCATTTCTGGATAAAAAACAGAGCCTTGGGCCCATATCAATGAACTAATAATAGAGTAAAAGATGTCACTTGGAACTGTCTGAGGTGATGCTAGACAAAATAAGCTCAAAATCTTTTACTGAGCCCAAATAAAGTAAGCTTACCTAGCTCCCTTATCACTTTTCCCCCAGAACTCTATAACTATTTATAAGTGCTTTTTATATGACTGGGAGTTCCTCTTTATCTCAGAACTTTCAGTTTCACAGCACTCTTACAACTGTTGTGTCTGTCATGGCCTGGATCTCTTTAACAGTGGTGAGAATGAACCATGGTAATACTTGAAGGAGCATTTTTATCTATTCTTAAATTTACGTATTTTTTATTAGCATTTTTATAAGTAAATAGCTAGTAATTAGCAGGTAAAACTTTGGAAGGAAGCTGCAAGGTACATTGGATACATTACAGGAATCAATTTCCTGATATAGTAAATGATTGGCTTGTTATGGCACATTGATCTCTGGAAAGATTCCCAAGAAAAATGTGCAAGTTATTTACATCAGTGCTGTTATAATGATGCTGTGTAAATAAAGGCATTTATTTTGGAGCAATGATGTGGAATAAACTTTTAAAGGATAAACCCCTTTTTACCTGATAAATAGGATTAAGTCATGGATGATTAGAGTTGAGAGGAACTGCAGTGATCACATGGGCAGTCTTTCACTCATAGGAATAGACATTGATGTAGAGAATATAGTAAAATGGTTAGGAGCATGAACTGTGAAACTAGACTATCAAGTCCATTTCAATTTTATTCCAAACTAAATATATGGATAACATTGAGCAAGTGGCTTAACCTCATTTTTTTTTTTTCTATAATGGGGATTATCAATAGCGGTGTGTAATTATTGAGGCAACTTTAGGGTTGCCAGATATATAAGGTATCAAATTACATTTGTATTAAAAAAAATACAAGTTTTTAGTATAAATATCCCAAATATTGCATGAACCATCCTTACAATGAAAAAACATATATCTATACAAAATTTAGATGTAACAGGGAATTCACTGATTCATTTGCTAAATCTGGTAACTTATGAGAGTTTTGTGAAACAATGCATACAAATTACTAAAGAAAAAGTGCTAGGAATGTAACCATACTAAATTCAATGAATGATATTTGTGTTATTTTATAGTTACCTGTCTGTTAAGATGAGGAATAAGTCATAGTCTACATCTATTGCTTTCCATGAAGACACACTGCAATTTTATTATCTTTTATAAATTATCTTCCAACTTAATTAAAATTGATGACAAATTTTTATACATTCCAGAATCCTTTTTTGACTAGTAATCTGTATGAGCCTAGAAAGAACAGAGATGTTTTCATGCCAAACATATTTAAACAGAATGATTAGATAAAAGTGATATATAACAATACACCCACTAAAATCAAAACTGTTTCAAATCCTGGAAATGACTATTGGTTTTTCTGTTATTGCCTGTAAGTTTTTGTGCCATAGTCATTACTCACCATTTATTAGTGTGGGTAAACAAAACTTGATTAAATGGCCCTAGAAATTGTAATATGTTATTTCCTTGTTGTAGATTATCCTGGATTCCAAATGCTTCAGCCATTCCAGCATTATCATATCTATAATAGTAGAGGATGGTAGAAAAGAAATTTGGGAGGGCATGGGGAGAGAAAGAGACATGTGTTTTACACTTCACTCCACACAACCTGTGCTAAAATAGCCTCCTACAAGCCAAGAGAAAGACTGACATTTGCCCAGAAAAAAAATACTATTCGGTCTTATTCTGATATTAACTGGAGTTCTGGGAAATCTTGTGTCTGAGGAAAGACACTGGATTTCTAACCTATGTGTCAATGTCATGAACTCATTCACATATGTTGCATGTATAGTTGGGGGGCAGGGAGAAGCTGTGGTGTTTTATTTAAACTGCGTGTCTAAATAACCCTGGGTGCCAGAAATTAGGTGGCAAAGTGCTAATTTTTGTGCAGTGGTTGGAGCATAGTAATTGGTCTATATATATTTGTTCTCTTTCCTTTTTCTTTATTTTACATTATGGAGAAGAACCTTATGAAAATCATCTTATTACTTTAAATTTTTATAATATTTCATCTAATGTTTGTTGAATATGTATAATATTTTAGATTGTTGGCAGTGTTTGTGTAATATTATTTCTTATTAATGCAAAATCCTTCTAATAATTACTGTTTCTTCTATTTCTATTTGAGAATATCAAGAATCTGTCATATAACCAACCAGGTCAATGTCACTCAGTAAAAATTGGGAAAGGCATGTTCAATAATGGAACTATCCCAACTTATAGCCAATCCTTTTCTACTCTATCAGTACTATATTTTGGAAAAGTATTTTAAAGTTTTAAAAATTGTTTTAATAAATTAATACTTAACTCAGAGAAAAGGAATATTTTGACAATCAAATAAAAAGCAAAAACAATGCTTATACATGTTTTTGATTCCATAATCTATGAATTTTTCAGTGGCATGCACGTAATACTTTCCATGATGTTTAATATCTTATTTACCTGGGTTGGCCTCACAGAAAGCCAATGAAAAGAAAAGTAATGGCTAAATGTCCATAATGATTATTTTATAGAATTAAGCAAGTAAGTTACATGTCACATAAGTACTATATATATATATCTCACAAATTTCATACTGATTGTCATACTGACTCATGTATTTCTAAATAAAATCTAGCTAAAATATATATAAAGTAGGAGGAAAAAGCAAGTGTTTTTATTGGATAATCTATATGAAGAAGTCCTGAATTTATAAATATAAATTGATAGTAATTTTCACAAAAACTAATAATTCTGTTATAATACAAAATATGTGGGGTTTTTTTTAGCAACATCAACAATATGATTTAATCTGAATTCATCAACTTAAATTTCTGTATTCATATTCTTTATACAATAAATGCATAATTTTAATTAGAATTCAAAATATTTAGAGGACAAAACCATCAAATAAATGTAAATGTAGGCAGGGATGCTGGATAGCTCAGTGGTTGAGCATTTACCTTGCAGTCACAAGGTCCAGGGTTTGATTCCTGGCCCCAGCCCGTGCAAACCCCATATGCTTAACTAGGGTACAACTGGTAACTGCCGGGATGGCTCCATGGCAAAAGTGCTTGCCTCTCATGTGGAATGCCCCCAGTTTGGTTGCCATCCTGTACAACCCCACATCCACCTGTGTGGAATAAAACCATGTCCCAACTAATGATGTACATCTATGGACACTGTTCTGACTCGCTCTCTCGCTCTCTCTCTCTCTCTCTCTCACGAATCTCAAACAACAAAATAAATCTTTTTTAAAAATTTAAATGTAGGCATAGACATAAATAGGATAATTTCTATAGACATTACTGATATTCTCTTTAGTTTGAAATTTGTATTACAGTTATGGGGTGAGATTGGTTAGTAAAATTATATAAGTTTTAAGTATATAATTCTGTCATACATTATCTATATAGTACATTATGTGTTTACCACCCAGAGCCAATTTTCCTTCTATCACCATATATTTGACCCCTGTTAGTCTCCTCTACCACCTCCCTCACCCCTTACCATTTGGTAACCACTCAACTGTACTGATATACTCTTTGAGTTGAATAACTCTACCAAATAGTGAATTTTACTGATAATTTCCGTAAAATTGACAATTTTATGATCTGCAAATAATTGTGTAAGTATGTGGTGCAGGTAAAAATTTTGTCTCATTCAGCTCTAACGTTGCACAGAATAAGGATAATAAAAGATTTGTCATAAGCTAGTAGACAGTAATGTGATTTGATTAATTTACTAAATAAGTATCTTATATGTAAGGAGGGAAAAGCTGACATAATATTTCTCTACTGCATGATTGAACTTGTTTTTAAAATTATGACCTTGTTTTACTGATAAAAATGACCACATCCTGGTCTTTGAAGTGTTTTACTGAGCGAAATTTTGTGTAGACACCAATTGGAAAGTTAAGCACTGCAAGCGTGGGCATTTCCCATTACCAATACATCTGTCCTACCATCGTTGTCATAGCTACTGAACTTCCTCAGATCTAAGTGTATGAAATCTGATTGTGTCTTCCCAGGTCAATCGTTCTACTGACAGATACATCAGTGAAAAATGAAGAACAGCAGCGATCTTCCAAGGGAATTGTCTTCATTTCTTCAGACCAGAAAGAGAGAACTCACAAAGGGTATGTTAACAAGCAGGACAAGGATGTTATAAACATGGTCACAAACCAATAGTCCTTCACAATGAAAGAAACAAGCAGAAAACATCAAATATACACACATATACAAAATAGAGCATTTCTATTTAAATATGGGGGGAGCAGGGATGGCTCAGTGGGTTAATCACTCACTTTGCAGCACCAGGGACTGAGGATCGAATCCCGGCCCCGGCCCGTGCAGAACCATATGCTGAACTGGGAGCTCCCCCAGTTCAGTTCTCTCTCTCTCTCTCTCTCTCTCTCTCTGTCAAAAATAAATAAATAAATAAAAATCTATTTAAAAAAAAAAAGTCTAGATCTTTAAAAAAAAAAAGAATCTATTTAAATATGAAGCTAGACCAAACTTACTATTTTCATGAGTTTTTTCTCCACTACACAGAATAGATCACACAGTCCTTTAAATGGCTGTTCCCATCCAATATTGCTGGCATGTAAAATAAGAGGGCACTTACTTCATTAGAGATTCTCTGCATTATTTAGTTCACCACGAGCTTTCCTGATTTTTTTTTTTTTTCCCTGAAACTTAAGTAATTATAACAGTAAGGGGATTGTAAAAAATAATTCAGGGGATGAAAGAGAATGTCTTTGTCCTTCATTTTATTGTTACTATATATTTGGTCTGTGTCAATAGGGAGAAAAAGCTAACAGCCCACTTAGCAGGGGATAATTTCACTACTGAGATATTGAAATCATTTGATTGCTTATCTCCCTTCTGTTTTTATCCTCTAAACCTTCAGTATTTTGAGAAAATTTATCTCCAAGAGTAAATTTACTTGAATAAGTTTGAAGCTGGGAACAACTTAACCTATAAAAATCTTTATATACTTGATGCTATCTTATTATTTATTTTAAGAACTAAACAATGATAATGCTGTGTTATTCTGTGTAGCAATTCAGTGGGAAAAAAAAGATAGAAATGTATAAATATAAAGGGGATCATATTATTTCTATATTAAAGATTTAAAAATAAAAACCTTTAGGAGATGCCAGGATGGCTCAATAAGTTAAGTGCTTCTCTTGAAGCCCCAGGGTCTGAGGATCGAACCCTGGCCCCAGCAGATGAGGACCCTTATGCTGAACCAGTTTGGTTTTTGCTGAGGTGAGCTTTCCATGTGGGAGGCCACCTGGTTTGGCTCCTGGCTCTCAGGGGCGTGCCTCCCACGCAGTAGGACCCAGACCTAGTTCCCACCTTGTACAGCCCCTGGCCCACCTGTGTGGAATAAAGCTATGTCAAAAACTGATGACCTACAACTGTGGAGACTACTTTGCCTACCCCTCTTCTCTCTGTCTCTCTCTGTCTTTCTCTTTGTCAAAAAAATAAATAAATCTTAAAAAAAAAAACAAAAACATTTCTTATTCTGCTTTTAAATTGTCAAATAAAATCTAATAAGATACGCAAGTAAAATAACTTAATTGATTTGGGTACATTTATTTTTGAACTCAGTTTAGCCTGGTGATACACTGACATGGGAAGAAAGCAATCTTATCACAGGAGCTTAAACCCTAACAGAAATATCCTTCCATGACTCTAGAAATTGTTGAAGATTAGTGAGCATCTGTACTTCCTGTCATCACCAGCCTCCACTCACCTCTATCAGCACTTAAGAGATCTCTTATCTTTACCCTTTTCATTTCTAAGGTACTTCTGTGTTCTGTTACCATAGAAATAGAAAAGGAGTGGGTGTCAATAATGTTGTTTCTATAGAAACAGAAGGCGTTGAATTAGACTCCCTGGCTATGTCCCTTATCTCATATTGTGCATTTTTGGAGAGCCAAATGGACGTTTTTAGTGAATATTCTTTTATGTAAGATTTTACAAAGTGTGTTTGCCTGTTTTACTCACTTTACTTTTAATCCTAAAAGTATTGCTATTTCTTTGTTTGTTCTTATCAGAAGTCACCTTTCAAATTTACTGTTCTGTGTTTTACACTAATTTTTTAAAATGTTTTCTGAAAATATAAAGAAAGTCTGAAATCTGCTAAACTAATCATAAAATGTGAGTAAATTATAGTATTTTCCATATCAATAAACCCTTTTATTCAATTGCCACTTGAAGCTAATTGTTACCCTATATTTTTCCCAAATAAGCTAATGTCTGAGTTTTGTTTTCCTAGCCATTATATTTCAACTGCAAGTCACACAGTTAGGATTCTGGACAGTGTTCCTGGGTTCAAACATTTTACCCAGGTTTAAAACACAATTTGGTCTACACTCAGAGTAGTAACATCAAGCTACAGATGTAGCCATAGCATGATATTCATATACATGTAAGTGCCATTTATGCTCTAGGTTCTGTACATATTCTTCCTCTCTTTTTTTTTTACTGTCCTTCCTTCCTTACTCACCCCTACCCCCATTCCCCCAACACACACACACCTTCAAAAAGTCCTGAGGAGTAGGCTTCTTGACCTATTTTATAGAGAAGACTCAAAGTGATTGAGCACATATCCAACAAACACAAAACTAGTGATAGTGCTAGGATTTGTTCATTATTTATTATTCAATATTTATTGAGCATGTATTGTGTACCAGTGTACTTCACTCTTGGAATGCACCAAGAAACAAACAGATGGAGATCTCTGTCATCATGGAGTGTAAATTCTCACAGAGGTATGTAGGTAATAAACTATAAGCATAAGTTACAAAGCATATTGGAAAGAGATAACTATTATGGGAAACAGAAGAGCAGAGTAAGATGGACCTGAATCCAAGGATGTAGAGAAACAGGGAGCAGATTAAATGAGGAGGTCAAGGTATGAGTCATTGAGAAGTTGAGATTGGAGCCTGCTTAAAGAAGACCTGCCTGGATTTGGAGACCATCTGCTTTCTTTCTCTTTTTTTAAAGATTGATTTTATTATTTAGAGAAGATGTAAAAGAGAAAGGGAGAGAGAGAGAGAGAGAAGAAAGTAGGGCCCAGAGCAGTGTCTATAGTTGTACATCATTGGTTGTGACATGGTTTCATTCCACACAGGTGGATGTGGGGCTGCACAGGGCAGGAACCAAACTGGGGGCCTCCCACATGGGTGGCAAGAAACTTTGCTGCCCACGTCATCCAGTGGTTACCAGCTGCACCCCAGTTCAACATATCGAGTTTACACAGGCCAGGGCCAGAAATTGAACACTGTACCTTGAGATTTCCAGGCAAATGATTAATAGCTGAGCTATCTCAGCATGCCTGCTTTCTTTCATTACAGCCGGTTCCCTAATAAGCATTAGTATGTTCCTGGTCAAAGTCCAGTATTCTTTACCTGAAATCAAATTGATAATAATAGATAATGAAACAATGGATTTCTTGGAAGATTGGTTGATATTTTTCAATTTAGTGCATTAAAATCTATTGAGGAAGAAAAAAATTATCCATATACTCTACAGCAGGGATTTCCAACCTGTGCCTGCAGGCGCCATGGCACCCGTGGCCCGATTTGTGTGTGCCCACCATTATTTGACTGCATCAGAAGTTTTTCAGAAACACTAAGTAAAACTATAATTTATTTTTATACATTTGTTAGAATTTTAAAATATTGTTTGAGTATCTACACAGGTTTATTATATCCATTGGTATGTTTGCGATATCGTATGTATAAGTTTTTCCCTAGCTTTCGCCTTTGTACATGTCACATCTTGTTTAGCCGCTGCACTCTCTAAACTCTCCTCCACCCAACCGGGAGACGCGAAGTTGCCATTTTGATTGCGGTTGCTGGACTGATCGGGTCATGACGGTTAGCTAGGATCACAGTGTTTTGATATATTCGATTGTAAATGAACTAAAAGCGAGGTAGGTAATCTATTATTATGGTGGCAATTTGATATGATATTGTAGTTTTATAACGATTTTTATTTTTATTTTTTTAGTCCTAAAATGAGTGGACCAAATAAGAGAAAACGAACCTATAATTTTAACACAGACTGGGAGGAATCATATTGTTTCATTAATTGAAAAGGTAGATGCGTTTGCCTGTTGTGTGGCCATAGTATTGCAGTGCCGAAAAAACATAACGTTGAACGTCACTTTCAGACAAGTCATACCACTTTTGATACGAATTATCCACTTAAATCTGAAGTAAGAAAGAAAAAAATAAATCAACTAAAATGAAGTTTAACTACTCAACAGACTGTTTTCACTAGACATGTGGAAAAATCTAAAAAGGCAACCATTGCTTCTTTCAAA
>PVKE010043528.1:0-13354 GCA_004027555.1 Craseonycteris thonglongyai | reverse complement strand
TCCTGAGTGGGAGGCACACCCCCTGGAGTCAGGGGCTGAACCAGGGGGCGAGAACCAAACTGGGGGCCTCCCTCATGGGAAGCACAACAAAGTTCAGCATGTGGGTCCACACAGGCTGGGACTGGGACTCTATCCTCAGTCCCCAGGGCTGCAAAGCAAGCACTAAACTGGCTGAGCCATCCCAGCTTCCCCTTGATAAGCTTTTTGTGACTATATTCACAAGGGATTTTGGTCTGTAATTTTGTTTTTTTCCTTGTGATAGTTATCTGGTTTTGGTATCAGGGTAATAATACTGGCTTCATAGAATGGATTGGGAAGAGTTCCACCCTCTTCCACTTTTTCAAAGAGCTTGGAAGGCTTTTAGTAATGCAACTAAGGCCAAGAAAATGGAAGACATTTTCATTTGTTTGTGCTGAATAATTCTACCCTTCTGGGTTATAAGTATACAAAATATTATATGGAAAGATAGACTCTTATGAACAAGGCACTAAACATTTAAAAGACAAAAATCAAGCCACGTTTTGTCCCAGATAAAATTTAGCCCCTTCTCAAACTTAATGATATCACAAATTTATATTTACACTAATGATTATGTTTGTGAAAATGAAAATATAGCATATTCTTTGAAAAGCATTCAAACAACATAGAAATATATTAATAAGTAAAAAATAAATTTCTATTACCTAAAAATAGTCATCAGAAATATTCAGTGAACACTTATTTTAGACTGTGTTCTATAGCACAGATATTTAATTCTGTATTTAAATGTATTCAGTGTTTACTACCAATCCTTTTACTTTCTCTATACTTAAATCTCATGGATATCTAAATTTTATTAAAAGCAGTTTTGTTCTAGGACTTCTGAATAATGTGTTTTCTGAGTTCCTCTATACTTAGGAATGGAAATATGCTTCCTTATATGAAATTTTGGCTGTGTAATATTCTAGTTTCACATTTTTAAAGATTTATTTTTATTGTCTTTGATAGAGAGAGATACAGAGATAGAGACAGAGAGAAGGGGGAGGGCCCAGAACCGTCTCCACAGTTGCACATCATTGGTTTTTCCACATAGTTTCATTACGCAGGTGGGTGTGGGGCTGCACAGGCCAGGAACTGGGCCAGGGTCTCACCCCGGTGAGAACTGAACTGGGGGAGCTCCCAGTTCAGCATATGGAACCGCACAGGCCAGGGCCGGGATTCGATCCTCAGTCCCCAGGGTTGCAAAGTGAGCGCTTAACCCACTGAGCCATTCTGGCTTCCCCTTGTTTCACATTTTAACTTTCTAAATATTGCTGTTATCTTCTGGCATTGACTATTACTCTGGAGGAGTCAGAGGATAATATAATTTTCCCTGTTACATATGACCTTCTTTTTGTGTGTGGATGATTGAAGAACATTCTTTAATCCTTGAAATTCAACTCAATTGGACATTTCATCTCAAGTTGATTTTTTTTTTCAATTATAGCTTTCATATATTATATTAGTTTCAAGTGTACTACATAGTGATTAGACATTTATATACTGTATTTTTCTGTGTATGATACTTTAGTGTAAAATTGTTACCAAAAATTGGGGGTTGTCTTATACATAGTAACCATGTATTGATTTCTTAATGTTGGGTTAGAAAAGTAGGGGTTTTGTCTTATACATGGGGGTGTCTTATACAAGGAAAAATACAGTAATTTATGAAGTGATCACCCTGATAAGTCTAGTGCCCATATGACATCAGGTTGATCATTTCATATTACTTTTTTTCTGAAACAAAATGGTCCCTTTAATTTGCAGATTCATTTTATTTTATTCATAATACTTTTCTGTTGCATATTTTAGGCTCACTCTTTTAGGGACAATTAGTCTTATGTTGGGTAATGTTGTTCCTACAATGATTAACTTTTCTCTATTTGCTTTAACCTTTGTTTTCTTCTCCTCTATACTGCAATGATTAACTAGGCTTTCTTTCGTGTTAGAAATATCATCGCAATGGTGTTCATTTCGTTTTTTGTTATTTTACACTAGTTTGTTAGATGACAGTTGGTATTATTTTGGTCCTTGAATTTTTCTGAACTCTGCAATTTCCCTTTCCATCTCTTGTTGTTTTGTTTAATGTTCGATATTGAATTAATATTCTTTATTAATTTTTCCTTATGTAAAGTACTCATGAACATGTTTATTCTGTTGCTTAGTACTGAATGTATATGTATATTTGAAAAGTTACAGATGTTTCTTCTTAAACACCTCACATTCCTCTAAACTTTCACCATTTGGGTATTTTGCATGGAGAATTTTCAACGTAGCTCTCTATTTCTATCAGAATCTTTAATGTTTAAACAGTAAGACCTTCTGTTATTTTACATACCTACTAACTGGAAGTAGTCAGTTCCAAGGTTGGTTCCATAGTTTAACTATATCATTAAGGATCTAGGCTTTTCCTATCTTAAAAAAAACAAACCACAATTTAGTTGTCAAAGAGGACGCCAGGATGACTCAGCAGGTTGAATGCTCGCTTTGCAGCCCCGGGGTCCAAGAACTGAGAATCCCAGCCCCAGCCTGTGTGGACCCATATGTTGAACTGGGGTGTGTTTCCCATGTGGAGGGCCTCCAGTTTGGTGTCCATTGGGGTATGCTTCCCACATGGGAGGCGCCCTGCCTGGTTCCCACCCTGCGCAGCCTCGCATCCACCTGTGTGGAATGACACTATGTCGAAAACTAATGACATACAACTACAGAGACAGATCTGGGCCCTCTCCCTTCTATCTGTCAAAACAATAAAATAAATATTAAAAACAAAAATAAAAATATGACTGCCATAGCTCCAAGATTCAAGTCTGTACACACCAACATCTCAAGCCGTAAGGAAAGGAACTAAAAGAGTCTTATCATTTTTCAGTTTTTGGTTTTTTTTTCCAGAAAGGAAAATCTTCCTTGGGACCTCTCTTCCTTCTACCCTCAAGCCCTAGAGTCTTTTCCTTCCATTTGGCCAGCACTGGATCATATGCCCTCTCTCAAATAAACCACTGATAAAGGAAAACTGGATTGCCATGATTGGTTTAAGATAGTGATTCTCAACTGAGGGTGATTTTGCCTTCCAACGAATTTTTGACAATGTTTAGAAAGATTTTTGGTTGTCACAACTTTAAACCAAAATGAAGTTTCTACTGGTGAGAAGAAAGGGGAGAATAGCAGTTGAATATATGCAATACCTATCTATACACCATTGTCTAAAGGTAAGGAACCTATTTTCATCTAGAATAGCAATCAAGAATTTATTTTTCTTATCAAAAGGATTGTTACACTATCTGTCTTTTGTCATACAAGGACAAAATAGAATTTAGAGAGAATGTAAAGTGTGTGTGTATGTGTATTCAGAAAAAAGAAAAACAAGTGAGGTTTAACAAGTGAAAATACTTTTGCAGAGTTTTTGAAAAACAAACCTATGAAAACTAGACTAATCAAAATAGTCCTTTAAGTGAACTTTGTAAATAACTTTATGAATAAAAATAAGGATGAAGTGAAACAGAATAAATTAGAAAAAAGGATATCTGTGGTAGACAGAATGAGTCCTCAAAGACACCCAGGTCCCAATCCCTGGAATCTGTGAATGTTTCTTTATATGGAAAAAGTTTTTTGTTTGTTTGTTTGTTTGTTTAGGTATGATTAAATTGTCATGAGATGGGGAGATTACTTTTGGATTATCCTGCTAGGGCCAACATAATCACAAAGGTTTTTTATAAAAGGGAGGTAAAAGGGTCAGAGTTAGAATGAAAACTGTAACAAAAGCAGAAGTTGAAGTGATGCAAGAAAGACTATTAGCCAACGTATGCAAATGGCCTCTCAGAAACTAAAAATGGGGGAAGCCGGGATGGCTCAGTGGGTTAAGCGCTCACTTTGCAGCGCCGGGGACCAGAAATCAAATCTCGGCCCTGGCCCGTGCGGAACCATATGCTGAACTGGAACTCCCCCAGTTCAGTTCTCTCTCTGTCTTTGTCTCTCTGTCTCTCTGTCTCTCTAATAAATAAATAAATAAAATGAGTTAAAACTCTTAGAAAATAAAGATGAGGCTATTTCTCAAAAATATTAAAGAATTTTTTGGGAAGCTGGGATGGCTCAGTGGGTTAAGTGCTCACTTTGCAGCACTGGGGACCAAGGATCGAGCCCCGGCCCCAGCCCATGCGGAACCATATGCTGAACTGGGGAGTTCCCCGAGCTCACTCTGTATCTCTCTCTCTCTCCCTCTCAGTCAAAAAAAAAAAAAAAAAAAAAAAATATATATATATATATATGTATATATATATATATTAAAAAAAAAAAAAGAAACTAAAAAAGGCAAGGAAACGTTCTTCCCTGGAGTCTTCAGAAGGAATGTAGCCCTGCTGACACCCAGGACTGTAAGATAATGTATTTCTGTTGTTTTAAGGAACTAAGTTGGTTACAGCAGCAATAGCACATCCAAGTGCAGAATGACATGCATAACACAGCAATGATAATCTACAGGACTTGGACAGTGCAAAGGCAAGAAGAATCAAAATTGGACCAGAGGCAATATCTAGCTAAACATTGAGTTTTCATTTTTCATAGTGAGAAGGGAACTGGACATTTTTATGGAAATTTCCCGGGTATTGGTTACAGTTTGATATACTGGTATGTATTAGTCAGGGTTCTCCAGAGAAACAGAACCACTAGAGGTGTGTGTGTGTGTGTGTGTGTGTGTGTGTGTGTGTGTGTATTTTTAAAGAAACTGTCTCATGCAATGGGGGGTGGAGCATGACTGGTTTGTCTGAAATTTGTAGGGCAGGCTGGCAAGCTGGCAATTCAGGTAAGAGTTAATATTTGTCTTGAGAATCCTGTTGGGCAGCAGGCTGGAAGCTCAGATGGGGGTTTCTATGTTGCAACCTTGAAGAGAATTCCTTCTTCAGAAACCTGTCTTTGCTCCTAAGGCCTTCAACTGACTGAATGAGCCCCACTCATACTATGGAGGGTAATCTGCTCTACTCAAAGTCACTGATTTAAAAGTTAATCACATGTAAAAAATACCATTATAGAACATATAGACTGATGCTTTGGCCAAACAACTGGACACCATAGCCTAGCCAATTTGACACATAAAATTAATCATTGCAATGTACACATGTACATTTAACTCCATAAAATAGTCGTTAATTTTCAACAAATCTTTTATTGTGTTCATTAACTTGCCTTAATGTTTACATCAAGATTCTTAATGTGGAAACCATAGACCACTAGAATCCTCTTTAGGTGGGGGCAGAGGGTTCATGAATCATTTCCAATTATACAGCATTTTGACTCCATGTATGTTAATGCATTCTTCTGGGTGAAAGATTCATAGCTTTCACCATATCTTCAAAAGGGGCTGATACTGGCCAAAAAAGGTTAGTGAGCCACTATAGACAGGCATCTAAACTGAATAAACCATTTGAAGTCTGGGTTCTGATTTCTGAATAAGCAGGACCCATACAGACTGCTCTGAGAGTTACTCTTTACACACAGTCCTCACCAATTGTAAATAATAGATTAAATATATATCTTTGCTTTCTTGCAAGATTTTTTCATATCTTACTTTGATATATTATAAGGAAGTCCCATAGTGCAGTCTAAAATAAGTCTTTCAGAAGCAAGTTTTTAGTGATTACAATTTTATGGGTGAGCTATTTAGCTAATAAATGGCAGTGAAGTGAGCAGAAATGAGGAATCTTTGAAAATCTTAGAAATGAGAAGGAATGCTGCCCTCACAAACCCTGAACTTATCAACTCAGCATACATGAGAAGCCAGCAAAACATCTCCTAGATCCTCAGAACATCTGTGTGGTTAAAGTGAATGAGTCAATTAATAGGGGAAACTAGTATTTTAAAGGGATTCAGACTACAAAGGGACTGGGCAGGGGAATTTCTAGGGTGATGTAAATATTCTGTATGATACTATAGTTATAGACAAATGACTTGCATTTGTCAAAACCCACGGAATTATGCATCACAAATAGTGAACTCTTCTGCATGCACATTTTAAGATTCTCAACCAGGATGTTCAGGGATTCCAAGATGGAATGCAGACAGTGACAAATGAATATAATTGTATTATAAATGTATGGCATAACTTCACTAAGGGATGTGGGGGAAAACAGGGGCTGACCTTAGCAGCTTTGGAAAACCATGTTTTGACTAGATACTTAAGGCTAAAAAAAAGAACCATATACATATATACATTTTACTCTAGTTGGTATGAATTAGCATTTCTGAAACTGTTTTACATGTATACTGGGGTAGAATAAATAATTAAATTTTAGATAATAGGAGCTAGATTTCTCAGTGTCAGAGAAAAAAGTTAAAAATTTTTTATTTTTTATTTTTATTTATTTATTTATTTTTATTTTTGACAGAGAGAGGGAGAGATACAGAGACAGAGAGAGAACTGAACTGGGGGAGTTCCCAGTTCAGCATATGGTTCCGCACGGGCCGGGGCCGGGATTCGATCCTTGGTCCCCAGCGCTGCAAAGTGAGCGCTTAACCCACTGAGCCATCCCGGCTTCCCCAAAAGTTAAAAATTTAAGGCGAGAAGACTAGAATGAATCCTGTAGTACTCTATTAGAGTTGGAGATGTTATATGAACTCATGTTTATTTTTATATGCATATAGATACCAAAACAAATACAGATGTTTGTGTGTGGGGGTTAATACCTATGTGTACACATACATACACATGTATATTTGCTAGCTCTGCTTCCCGAGTGCACCTAGAAGCAGTGGCAGCTCAGGAACAATGAGAATTCCCAGCACAGAAATCTTGGTTTCTAAATACAGTTCTCTAATAAAGGGACACAGGAGGTAACCTGAAAAATCTCTCAAAAATGGAAAAATTTGGTCAAAGTTGGAACAATTTGAGTAACAAATTTATAACCCAAAGAATAAAATATCCATGAGCCCATACTAATAACAAACAATTGAATAAATTAAGGAGAAAGATAAATGCTAGAGAAAAGAACAAATTTTCCTTACAGAAGAATTCAAAACAGTATTTGCGATACTCCCAGATCCAGGAGGTAAAGCTTAATTCCCTTCTCCTTGAGTGTGGGCTGGACTTTAATGACTTGCTTCCATAGAACAGAGTATGGGAAAGAAAAATAGAAGCAACCTAGCAGGCACTACCTTAACCAAATGGGTAAGGTTAACATCATCAGTGATAAATCATGTTGATACAATGTACCCATGACAATATGTGAGGAAAAGGCAATTCACCTTTGTAGCAATTTTCCCCCAAACTGATAACTTTGGTGTAATCCTGAGAAAAACCCAAACTGAAGAACATTCTTAAAAATATCTGACCAGTACTCCTTAAACTGTCAAAGTCATGAAAAAGGAGAGACTAAGAAACTGTCAAAGATTGAACAGGGTTAAGAAAATGTGCTGATGACTAAATGCAATTGGGACACTGGGTTGGATCCTCAAATAGAAAAAGGACAGTAGTGGAAAAATGTCAAATCTGAATAAAGTCCATGGATAATAGTATAAGGGGTGGTCAAGAAATTCACAGAGTAAAGCAGAAGATGGGTAAAAAAAACCTATTTTTCCTTTTCAATTTATTCCCCCTTAACCCTAATACACTTTTCAGATCTTTCAGTAAGTTTATTTATACCCTTGGAAAAAATGTTCTTTTTTGCCCTCAAATTGCAGTTTTAACCGCTTCTTCATCTGTAAATTTCTTCCCTTGAAGCTGTTTTTTCATATTTACGAACAAATACCGGTAATCAGACGAAGCCAGGACTGGACTGTAGGGAGGGTAGTTTAATGTTTGGAAGCCATAGTGCTAAAGAGTAGCCAACACATTACTGCTCTTGTGCATGGTGTGTTGTGCAAAAGCAACACCTTTTTGGTTTATTTTCAAGCTGCTTTTTATTCAATTTGGCATCTTCTACTACAAGTGTTTCAGGTTATAAGTGGCCTCAACAGGGCAGCCCAAACAGACATCATCTTCAATCGACCTCCCACCTTACTTGAAAATGCTATGCCACTTGTAAACCATGTATTTCCCAGGGCAAGAGTCCCCATAAACTTCTAACATCTCTTCCAAAATGGTTTGAGGTGTTTTCCCTTGCTTTGTGAGGAAAATTCCATTTTAGCCACATTTGGGGTATTCTTCACATTTGATGTGCTTCTTCAGTGATATCTGAAAGAACGTGAACACAAGTAGACTGAAATTTGGCAATACTAATAATAATTCACACTATCAAACTGTGTGCACTAGTATTCTCACCTCTCTGATAACACCCACCCCCCACATTCTGAAAATATCTTGACCATCCTTTGTATTATATCAATAATCATATTAATTTCTTAAGTCTTGAAAACAGTAACATGATTGTGTAAGATGTTAACACTATGGGAAGCTGTGTGAAGGGTGTATGGGAATTCTCAATAACACTTTTATAACTTTTTAATATATCTAAAATTATTCCAAAAGTATAAACAGGTTCATAAAAACAAATTCTGACAGAGTGTCCAGTAAAAGAAAAATGTTCGTTCCATGGGTCAGTAATATTTCCTCAGCCCTGAGCTGGCTGAAATATGCCTCCGGTCTAACAGTCTCCTTTGAGTGGAAGTCCCTGCTTACTGAACAACTTTTGGACTACCAATTCAGCCTACAAGGATGAAGCTGTGGTCCTGGGAAAAGGGATGCATTGATGAGGGCACACGAACATACTGTCACTAGAAAGAAATACCCCTTATTATAAAGCAATCAATCAGCATTCAGGTCAATTACATCAACCCCATCATTTAGTTATGAATCTCTCACTGAGAACCTGATCATTCTAGGGTCTAAGCCTCAAATTCAGACCTTACATCCTGGTGGGTTCCCTCTCCAACTCCTACCCATTCCCTACCCACTTCCTTTAGCCACACTGTTGTTCCCACTCAATAGGGCTCCTAGCAATGCCTCCAGTAACACCATACACATATGTTTTCCATATACAATAAAGCCTATTTCTGATATTTTGGTATCTCTTTTACTTTCTTAAATAATATAAATACCACTTTTAAAAATGAGATTTACTCAGATCCCTTGATGTTTTTATTAAGTAAAAGTTGTGGCTGTGTTCTGGAAAAATTAGGGCACAATAACAATAAACAATGACTCTAGAATCCAGCCTCTAAAATCCAGACTTTTACTGTGACTCTAAAATCCAGATTTTTACTGTGTTGAAAAAAAACTTGTCTCCCTCCTGTACGACTAATTTTTCTTTAATCTCTGTGTACATTTTGTGTGCTTTTCCTTATCATTCCGTGTTTGAAGGCCAGTGTAACCTGAATTGCCACTTTCCAGGGATGAAGAGAAATACTCATGTCATTTGTATTTTAAGTATTAGGTCCTCCCCCTTTCTAAATTTTTAGTTTCTAAAACTTTTCCTTAAACTTCAAGTTCTTCTGGCCGACATGACTGTAACCTGATTGTCAATAAATTTCATTAACTATTATAACTGAGATCTTTTTCTTAGCACTCAAAATTTACCAAACCCTGTATGGGAAACAACAATGTTGTTAGTGAGTCAAGCAAATGGTATGCAGAGCTTGCCAGAATAAAAACTAAGGTTGCTGAGAATTTATTTTCTCTTCATTGTTCAAACTTTATTAACAAAATTCTTGGTGATTTTACAGTAAATAAACACTTGACTTTAAAGAAATCACTTTACTTTCCTCACAATGTGGGAAAAATATTTTCACATGGCAATAGAAAACTAAAATTTGTTGTCATTTCTATTCATATGTGTACAAAAACCTTACATGAATAGGCAGTTCTTGCACAACACTCTGCACAGATTAAGAATCTGTGGTCTCATAGATTATCAAGCCACTGGATTTTTCTTGCATAGACATTCTCACTTCAGCCAAGTGAACAAGCCACGTGTACTAAGGGCTTAAATCAAAGATATATACAGGGTATTAAACATGTACCAAGGGAAGTTAACTTGAATACCAGGTCAAAACCAGCAACCAGGTCTACAATCCAGTGCTGATGCCAGACACAAGCTTCAATTACAAATTTCTTTACAAAGCCTTATTCCAGTTTCATGAGGTTATCATGAGGTATATACATTTGACAGGGCAAACATACTTATGATGAACTCATAACACAAATGCTACACATCTGCTTAAGTTTCTTAAGAAGCATATGCGGTAGACAATGGAAGGGCCCAACTCATACTCCTGCTTGCTGACCCACATCTGCTATAAGGTGGATAGTGAGGGCAGGATGAAGCCCCCATCTACACCAAGTACTTGCATTCTGGAGGGGGTCATGATCTCGATCTTCATCATGCTGGGGGCCAGCAAAGTGATCTCTTGCAGCCTGTTGGTGATTCTGAGATACATGGTGGACCCACTAGACAGCACTGTATTGTTGTTATACAGGTCCTTCAGAATATTGATGTCACACCTCATGACGAAGCTGAATGTGGTCTTGTGGATGCTACGGGACTCCATACCCAGGAAGGAGTAATGGAAGAACACCTCTGGACACCAGAACCACTCATTGTTGAGGGTGACCACCTGCCTGAGGAACTGGACTCAATGGGGCATCCCAAATGAAAGTCATCTTCAATTGCCCCTTTGCCTTACTTGAAAAGGCTGTGCCACTTGTGAATCACGGATTCCACAGGGCAATAGTCCCTGTAAATTTCTACCAACTTTTCCAAAATGGTTTGAGGTGTTTTTGTTTTGTGAGGAACGTAATGACGGTGCAAAATTTCATTTTAGCCGTATTTGAGGTATTCTTCACATTTGATGTGCTTCTTCAGTGATAACTGAAAGAACATGGGCACAAGTAGGCTAAAATTTGGCACATATAGTAATAATAATTCACACAATCACAATGTATGCACTAGTACTTCCACCTCTCTGATAACCCCAGGTTCCACAAATTTAATGACCTTCCCTCATATTAATCACATTTCAATTTATTGGTTACTTTCATGTTTATGAGTTATTCTATATTAAGCTTGTCCAACATGCAGGCTGGGAAGGCGCTGAATGTGGCCCAACACAAATTTGTAAGCTTTCTTAAAATATTATGAGATTGTTTTGCTATTTGTTTTTTATTTTTATTTTTTATTTCATCAGCTATCGTTAGTGCTAGTGTATTTTTTAATGTGGCTCAAGACAATTCTTTTTCTTCCATTGTAGCCCAGGGAAGCCAAAAAGTTGGACATCCCTGTTCTGCACGCTCATCTTCTGGCTGGAAAATACTCATTCAGCAATTTCTTTATTCATCTTTTGGGATTCAAATATTACCTCTTCTGTGAAGCCTTCCCTCCTGTGAAGCCTTTCTTTCTTTCTCTCTTTCTTTTTTTTTAAGATTTATTTTATTGTTTTTGACAAACAGAGAAACAGGACAGAGAGATGGGGGAGGGCCCGGAGTAGTCTCCATAGTTGTATGGCATCAGCTTTCGACATGGTTTCATTCCACACAGGTGCATGGGGGTCTTGCAGGGTGGGAACTAGGCTGGAGCCTCCCACACGAGAGGCACACCCCAGTTCAGCATATAGATCTGCACGGGCCAGGATTAGATCCTAAGTCTCCAGGGCTGCAAAGTGAGCGCTTAACCCACCGAGCCACCCTAGCTTCCCCTGTGAAGCCTTTCTTGACTACCATGTTCAGTTGCTCCTCTGTGCCATAGCATTTATATTTCATTGTGTTCATCTTGACCAATGCTGCCCAATAGGAATAAAAGTCTCATGTAATTTTAACTTTTCTAGTAGCCACATTAAAAAAGATGAAGGCGGGGAAGCCGGGATGGCTTAGTGGGTTAAGCGCTCACTTTGCAGCGCTGGGGACTGAGGATCGAATCCTGGCCCCGGCCCGTGCGGATCCATATACTGAACTGGGAGCTCCCCCAGTTCAGTTCTCTTTCTCTCTCTCTCTTCTCTCTCTCTCTCTGTCAAAAATAAATAAATAAATAAAAATATATTAAAAAAAAAAAAGATGAAGGGGAAGCTGGGATGGCACAGCGGGTTGAGCAGTCGCTTTACAGCCCTGGAGCATGAGGATCGAATCCTGGGCCCAACCCATGAGGACCCATATGCTGAACTGGGGTGTGCCCCCAGTTCAGTTCTTGCTGGAGCCTATGTGGGAGGCTCCCGGCCCAGTTCCTGCCCTGTGCAGCCCTACGCCCACCTCTGGAGTGAAACTATATGGAAAACTAATGCTGTCAACTATGGAGACTGCTCTGGACCCTCCCCCTTCTCTCTGTCTCTGTCTTTCTCTCGGTCAAAAAATAAAATATATGTTTTAAAAACAGTTGAAAAATATTTTAATATTTTAATTTAACCCAATATATCCCAAATATTGTCACTTCAACATGCAACTCATAAAATTAATGAGGTATTTTAACTTTTTTCATACTAAGTCTTCAAAATCCTGTGTTTTTTGTACTTACAGTGCATTCTAATGTGTCACATTTTAAGTGCTTACTAGCCATACGTGGTTAGTGGCTTCCATATTGGACAGCTAGTGTGAGATTCAAAAAGGATCACATCTTGCTCATTTTTATATTCTCAGGTGTCAAACTTGTAAGCAATACACAATAAATGTTAAATGAATAAAGGAAAAATGATAAAAATAGCTAGTGTTGGTTGTTTACCATGTGAAAGGCACTGTGATAAGCAATATACATAAATGTTTTTTCCTTTCCTTATCAGTAGATGGTTGGCTGACATTCAATAGCAGCTGAATAGTCATAAGTAATTGGATAGCCTTGGGAAAGTCACTTAACTTGTTCCGATCAAAATTTACCTATTTGTGAAATTATAGAGGGGATGGGCAGTGACTTTTTTCCCCATGCAAAAGCTTCACTGTTTTTTTCCTAACTTTACAAAAGTTTTAGGAAAACTTTAGGGAAGTTTTTTTTTTCCTAACTTTTCAATTGTAGTTGACATTTAATATTATATTAGTTTTAGGTGTAGAGCACAGTGGTTAGACATTTATATAACTTATGAAGTCATGCCACCCAATAAATCTATTACCCTCCTAACACCGAAAACAGTTATTACAATGTTATTGATGTTGCTGGCTTAATATCCCTGTGACTATTTTGTGACTGCCAATTTTTTTTTTTTATTATTGTTCAATTTAATGGGGTGACATTGGTTGGTAACAATTAGATAATTTCCAGATGTACAAGTCCACATCACATCACCCATGCATCGCACCATGTGCCCACCACCCAGAACCAGCTCCCCCCCCACATCCGGTGCCCACTCCCACCTCCCCCAACTCTCCCTCCCCCCTCCTCCCTCCTCTCCAGGTAACCACCAAACTATTGAGTGTGTCCATAATGCTGGTGCCCTCTCC
>PVKE010043527.1:0-13370 GCA_004027555.1 Craseonycteris thonglongyai | reverse complement strand
TTTGGCTCTTGCTCAAAAGGGCATCATTTTCCTCATTGAAATGGTTCGCCATGTCTTTCACCATCCAGGGGGAAGGAGCCTTTTCTGTGTTGTAATTGGGTGAGACTGACCTAGAAGGCGTCCACCTCCTCCATGTGGCTTCCTCGGCTGCGGCCCAGAGCCTTTCCTTTCCATGGAAATCGGTGTGACTTGAGCCAACCCACGTGAGGCCACTAGTTGCTGTCCCTGTGGCGAAGCATCGTGAATATCCTCCTCGTGAGGCTGTATATGTGTCTGGTGTGGATGGGGCCCAGAGCTCATTGCCAGGGTGACTTTCAGAATGGAGCAGGCTCGTTGACGTTGGCCAACAGTGATATGTAGTCAAGGACTGGAAGGGAGTTGGGTAAGATGAGAACAATGTGACTCAGGCACGTGTTTAGTTTGAAGGCATTAGTTTTGGATTCCAGTAATGTTGTTTTTCTTCACTCATTTAATCAGTTGTTTATTTCTTAAACGTTTATTGAGTGACTACTCCCTGTCAGGGGCTTTGACAGAGACTTAGAGATATAAAAAAAGGCCCACATATAAACTGCACATTCAGATGTTATAGGTGGTGTGAAAATACTGATTATTGTACAAATGACAGTTCAGGCATAAAGTAGACAGAGATGGGAGGTGAGGAGTTTCAGAAAAGCTTTTATAGGTATGATCATAATTGAGAGGAATGTCAACAAAATATTAGAGTTGCTGTCTCCCTCGATGTGGAAGTCTCTCTCTCTCTCTCTCGCTCTTTCTCTCTCCTAAAGGTATCATGGCTATGAATTCTCCACTCTCTGTGAGTGACTTTGCAGCACAGTGCTGTCTGCTGAGCCTGATCAAAGTGAACTCTGGCTTGCCAAAGCTCTGACATGTCACCTTCCTGACCACTTGAGGCCTGGGGACAAAATTATTTTTAGTTTCCTTCCAACCTGCCAAGATAACATTCAGTCCTGAATCAACCAAAATGTAGTCCTGCAGAGGAAATGTGTATGGCACAAATGAAATGAAAATAAAACCAGTTTGTGTGGATGCAAACATAATATGTGTTTATAACATACGAGGGCTGTCCGGAAAGTATTCAGCCTTCTAACCATTCTTGTTATATTGACAAGGGCTGGATTATTTATTTTGGGACAACCCTTGTATATCTGCTCATTTGCAGGGTATTCACTGATGCCGTAAGGCGAAGCACTTCAAATTAGAACTTTATGGTGCCCTTGAGCCTAAACTCAGGGACTAAATAATGTCCCTTGGGGGAATACAGAACAGTCTTTGGAATCTTAAACTCAGCATTCAGTTTGGTTTCCAAATCTTACATTGTTTTATTTGACTGATTTTCATTCTTTTAAAAGTGTGTTTACACTGTTTAGTTTTTATTCCCTGCTTGTGCCCTCATTTATTGCTTGGAGGAAGATAAGCAGTCGGGTGTTTCTGGGTAGTTCCTTCTACAGAGTTTCAGTGTTCATGTTTCTACATTAAATTGTAACAAGTGTCTGAGGAGTGAGATAGGAAGCTGAGTCCAACCAGAGAGCAGTCAGCGTCTATGAAAGACAGAACTGTCTGAACTGGAAAGAAACAGGGCTTGGGGGAAAGGATTTGTGGAAATTATAGGGACTGCTAATGTACACTTCAAAACATTTTATATGTGTTTTCAAACACACAGTATTCTTTAGTGCACTTAGTTTTTAACTGAGTGAAAATGTGAACTTGACTTCTGGCTTCTGCCTGGGGTGCATACAGCTGGAAAAAGCATCACTTTTGTCCCACCAACAAGAAAAAATCCAGTTAATTTACAAAATGAAATCTTTCAAACCCATCAGAGAACCAGGGTCCTAGTTCATCTACCGTACTTAGTCTGAAGCAGACCACATGTGGAGTTATGGCTCAGCTGTGGCAGTGCGTGGGAGGAAGATGGCCTGCAATGCAAGAGTGTAAAATTATTATCCAGCTAAATGTATCATTTTCTTGAATAAAAAAATTATTCACCTAAAAGTAAAGCTCAGCTGTGGAGCAGTATGAGAGTGCAGGGCCCTTGGTCGCTCTCTATCCAAGAGGAATTTACACTAACTCAGGTTCTTCCAAGCAGACTACCACAGGGGTTCATGGGAAAGATTGAGAGCCAGGCTGGAGGCCAGAGAAAGCCTCCTTTAATGATATAAGCCTGGAAGAGGGGTGTGGTCACCACACACCAAGCCCTACCTGGACTCTTCTCCCCTAAGGAATACAAGACCTCACAGCTAAGGTGGGGCTCTTTGGGTTAAGGTGAAGACTCATTGTAAGCTGTGGAGAGGAAAAGAAAAAAAAACTTTATATCTGGAGGTAAGGGACAAATAAGGCAGGGCAGAGTCAAAGTCACGAAGAAAGCCTGACTTTTGAGACTAAAGGATACAGGACCTACCTAAGACTAAAGTAGAACAAAAGAGAAGAACCTTTCCCTGCCCTCCCTGCTGCCCCACTTTCAAACTAGAAGGCACTAGTATGAAGCAATTGCAGTCAATTGATGGGGGCAGGAAAAGTTAGGAGAGAGAGAGAGAGAGACCCTCTTTGAATCCCATGTGTACAGAGAAGTCTGAAAGCTGAGAGTGGAGCAAGAATATTGAGACATCTTTTCAGTGAACCAGACTAGAGGAATTGACACCTGTGGTTCCGCAATAAAACCCAAACCCAGGCCAATTCCAGACCAGATTGACTGGGCACACTGCACAAATGCCCGAGCAGAAGAAGAGATGTAAAATGCTATTGACCTCAGACTCTACTGCGTCTGATGTCCGGAATTCAATCAAAACACATGAGACATACAAAAATCAAGAGAAAACGATTCATGGTGAGGAGACAAAGCCATTAACAGAACCAGGCTCAGAGATAACTCAGATATAGAATTTAAAATAATTGTGATTAATAGATTAAAGGTTCTAGTGGAAATAGTAGAGAGCATACATAAACATTCTGACAAAGAGAAACTAAGAAAGAATCAAATGAACCTGCTGTGGATAAAAAAGAACAAGAACAGCAACAGCAAAATAACAGAGATGAAGACTGTCTTTAATGAGCTCATCAGTAGATTCAACCCAGCCAAAGGAAGAATACGTGAACTTGAAGACTGTTTTGATTGTTGTATTGATTTTCTGTGTTATATTTCATTGAGTTTTCCCCTGATATTTATTAATTGATTTCTTCTACTCACTTTGGGTTTTATTTATTCTTTCTTTTTTTTCTTTTAAAATTGAAGCTGAGTTGATGGAATAGAGAACTTTTTTTTTTTCCTCTTCTAATATTGGCATTTTGTGCTATAAAATTTCCCTTAAGTACTGTTCTAGTGGCATTTCATTTTGGACATGTTGCATTTTTTATTTTCATTCAGTTCAAATACTTCCTATTTACTTTTTGATTTATTTTTTCATCCAACGGTTATTGAGAAGTGTGTTATTTAGTTTCTTTCCATATGTTTGACAATTTTAAAGAGAATTTTCTGTTATTACTTTGTATAACTTGAATACTAAATTTGCTGAGGTTTTTTTTTTTTCTCCTCCTGCTCAGAATTTGGTCTGTCTTGATACATATTTTATGTATACTTGAATTCTACTGTTTTTAGGTAAATGGTTTATAAATGTCAGTTACATCACGTTGGTTTTGGTGTTATTCTAACTTTCCGTATCCTTGTTGATTTTCTGTATACTCATCCTATCAGTTTTGAAGAGAGTTGTATTGAATTCTTCAACAATATCTGTAGCATTTATCAGTTTTTCCTTGTGGCTTATCAATTTTTATTTGCTTCTTTATATTAGTGAATGTCTTATAGGCAGCATAAAGTTGGTTCTTATTTTTAACAAATACCACTGTATTTGCCTTTCATTTGGAGTATTTTTAAATATCCCATGTTAAATTAATTTTGTAGATTTTAAATTTATCATCTTATTACTTATTTTCTGTTTGTCTCATTTTTTGTGTTAACCTTTTCCTCTATTTCTGCTTTCTTTTTAATGATTCCATTATATACCTATTTGTTAGTATATTAAGGTGACCAGATTTTAACATTGGTAAAGCGGGACACCATTGACTGGGGGGTAGGGGGTCTTGATTAAAAATTTGGTCTATCTCCCTTTGTTCCCTAGCTTGTCGTGCATTCTTTCCAAAAATTGGGACTTTTTTAAAACGCCGCGGGATGCGGAACAAATTGTTAAAAATCGGGACTGTCCCGCCAAAAGCGGGACGTCTGGTCACCTTATAGTATATATAATTCTTGGGTTTGTTATTTTAGTCATTGCTCTGTAGTTTATAGTATATACCTTTAACTTATCACAATATGCCCTCAAATAATATTAAACCATGTCACATATACTGTTAGATTCTTACAATATATATACTTCCATTTCACCTTTTCTGACCTTAGTACTAGTGTTGCAGTCCATTTTATTTTAATATATTCTAAAGTCTCTATCACAAAATAAGTTTTTAAAAATAGTCAATTATCTTTTTAATGAATTTTAAATAATAAGAAAAAAATTGTGTTTTTCCATGTAGTTATTCTTTTCTGTGCTCATTATTCTCTTGTGTGGATCTGTATTTTCATGTTTTATTTCTGCCTGATTGACTTCCTTTAACATTCCTTATAGGGAAGGTCTGTTGATCATGAATTGCTTCAAGTTTCGTAAGTCTTTATTTTATCTTTGTTCTATGACCACAATACTGGGTGTAAAATTCTAGGTTCACATTTAAAATTTTCTTTTAGTATTTTAAAGGTGGTGTTCTACTATCTTCTCACTTGCATTTCTTTCAGTGACTAATCAACTACTATATCACCTTCGTCTTTGTTCCAAATTAGGGAACTTGATTATGAAGTGCATTGGTATGAATTTCTTCATATTTCTTGTGCTTAGGACTTATTGAGATTCTTGTATATGTAGGTTTATAATTTTATCAATTTCTGAAAAATTCTAGCCATTATTTCCTCAAATATTTTGTCTGTTTATCCCTACTTCTCCTCTGATATTTCATTTATACATATATTAGGATATTTGAAGTTGTCCCTTAACTTATTGATAACCGCCCCCCCGCTCCTTTTTCTCCCAGTAATTTTATTTTGAATCGTTTCTATTTTGCCTTTACGTTTACTGTTCCTTTCTGCTGCAGTGGAATCTGTTATTAATCACATCCAATGTGCTGTTCACATCTGACCACGTAGTTTGTATCTTTAGAAGTTAGATTTGGATCTTTCTGTATCTCTTATCTCAACTTTCCTGTTGGAATCTGTGAAGTCCAATTTTAATGCCATTGCCTGGTCTTTATAACACTGGTGTCAATTCAGGGTAGGTTTTGATTAATTTATTCATCTCTTAATTATGGGTTCTATTTTTTCTGCATTTTTGCATGTCTGGGGATTTTTTATTGGATGTGAGACATTTTGACTTTTACGTTGTTGGTTGCTGAATATTTTTGTTTTCCTATAAATATTTTTCAACTTTATGTTGTGGGATCCAGTTATATTATTTCAAAGCACTTTGATCCATCTGTATCTTCTTTTAGTGATTTGCATGTGAATCCAGAGTGCTGTTGGGCCCAGTGCTAATTATTCCCCATTACTGAAAGTAGACCTCCTTTAGTACCCTATCTATTTCCCTATGATGCATGAGTTTTTCTAGTCTGGCTGGTAGGAACAGAGAATATTATTGGCCCTGTGTAAACCAGCACTCTAATTCTAATCCTTTCACTGGTTCTTTCCTAGCCTGGGTTAGTTTCCTTTCATTCATACTCTGATGAATACTCAACTGAATATTTAAAGGGACTCTGTAGGTTTCTACGATTTTGTGTCTGTACAGATTTCATCTCTTATTATTATTATTTTTTCTCCCGAGGGTTTCATCTTTGTTTTCTTAACTCTGGGATTCTGCTGGGACCTCCCTGTATTTCTTCCTATGTTGCAGCTTGCAAACTCTTTCAGGGTAGTAAGCTGGACAGTTGTGCAGCTTATCTCATGTGTCTCACATCTTTCAAGGATTGCTGTCCTTCATTGCCTGATATCCATCGTCTCACCATCTGCTGTTTCCTAACTTATTCCAGTTTATTTAATTATTGTAAGTGTTGGGTCTATTTGGTCTCTGTTACTCTATCTTGATTAAAAGTGGAAGTCAAAAATATTGATCTTTAGTAGTTTAATGATATTCTGTGCAGTACTATACACTACCAGGGGTAGGAGGGGATACCTTACACAGAGAAGAATAGAGTCCTAATTCCTGGCCTACACTCAATGTGTGGAATGATAGATATCTTGGCCTATTTATATTATCACTTCTCTCTATCATTCACTCACTTACACTTTTGTAGTTGAATTTTTATAATTTTAGTATGGGTGTTTTTGAAATAGTTCAGTTGTACAGAACTTTTCTTTTGTTTGTTTTCATGAGTGTGTGAAATGTTTGTTCTGTGCTCCTAGTGTTGATCACTTCATACCAGGGGATGCAAGTTCAAATGCCTGTAAGGGTCAAACAAGTAAGGGTGTCCTAAAATTCACGCAAGAAGTAATTCTGATAAACACAGGTTTATAATTAAAAATTGTAAATTTTCATTACTCAGCAATGAAAACGCGTTGTCCTTTCATGTAGCGCTCCATTTTTAATAATCCTAAACTGTCATCTGTCAGGCTGTCTTTTTTTTTGTTGGCAACACTTTACTGCACAAATGACGCAAAATTCAAATCTTGCGTGAATTTCGGGACACCCTCTACTACACAAGAGTAAAGTTGGTAAGACACAAAATGACTTGTATTTAGTGTAGCAGAGCATGCTGGCAGTGGGGGAAAAAGGGACCCTGGCCAATTGCAGAGGACAATGCCTAAGGAAATAAGGGTGGGCTGCAGCAGCAGCTGGCGCTAAGTCTTGTCATCAGAGCATGCAAGTTGCTTTTGCAGATCTTTCAAGAGATGCAGAAATGCAAACTTTAATCATATATACCTTAATATTTGAATAGTTCTTTGAATGTAAGCACTCTGTACACCCAGTAAAACAAGTTATAGGCTAAATGTGCCTTTGAGCTGAGAGCTGGCAACCTGGGTTTTACAATAGTTTAACTGTTAATTTATAGAAAAATAGTATAATAGAAGCAACTTAAACTAGGAACATAGCATGTGTGTGTATGTGTTTCACATTAGTAACAAAAATAAATAAGTGATCACATGTACATATGTGTAGGCACACACACATCCTGCCCCGAGGGAGCCTTTCACGAGCCTTGGGGGTTTTTGCGTGCTCTGTGGGCATGGAGTTATTTTTGTGCCCCTCCCACATAATCTCTTGAGAGAGTCTGTGACATGTAAAAGAAAAGAGAGTCTGTGACATGTTAATTTCATAATTAACACTGCATGAATACATATGGGTGAGTGAATATGCGTAGTTTCAGTTAGTTTTTAATAATAGGCATCACTTTAATAGATACAGATAGCCTTCTACATTTAGAGTGTCTGGATGTAGACCTTTAAAATTAAACTGGAACTCTTTTTTTTAAGATTTATTTTATTGTTTGAGAGAAGGTGAGAGAGAGAGAGAGAGAGAGAGAGAGAGAGAGACAAAGAGAAGAGGAAGGGCTCAGAGCAGTCTCCATAGTTGTATATCATTAGTTGTGACATGGTTTCATGTCACACAAGTGGATGTGGAGCTAGTTATGCACGGTGGGAACCAAATTGGGGGCCTCCTGCATGGGAGGCAGGAACCTTCACTGCCATCCTGGCGGTTACCAGTTGTGCTGCAGTTCAGCATGTGGGTTTGCACGGGCTGGGGCCTGGATTCGATCCCCGTATCTCACAGTTGCAAGGCAACCACTTAGCCTGTTGAGCTATCCTGGCATCCCCAAGCCTGAAACTTTTTTTTTTAAGATTTATTTTGTTTTTGAAAGAGAGAGAGAGAGAGAGAGAGAGAGAGAGAGAGAGAGAGAGAGAGAGAGAGAGAGATACAGAGACAGAGAGAAGGGGGAGGGCCCAGAACAGTTGCACATCATTGGTTTTTTCACAGTTTCATTCCACAGGTGGGCACAGGGCTGCACAGGGCAGGGACTGGGCCGGGGTCTCACCCCAGCAAGAACTGAACCGGGGGCACTTCCCAGTTCAGCATATGGGTTCCCATGTGCCGGGGCCGGGATTTGATCCTCAGTTCCGGGGCTGCAAAGTGAGTGCTTAACCCACTGAGCCATCCCAGCTTCCCCTGAAACTCTTTTTTTTTAAGATTTTTAAAATATTTTTTTGACAGAGAGACAGAGAGAAGGGGGGAGGGCCCAGAACCACAGATGCAGGATGGCCTTGTGAGGAAAAACTTGTCTTAGCCTCTCAGGGTCTGCGGCCCGCCCTCTGGGTTAATTGATTATCCCTGGGACATGATTTGCTCAGGAGCTAGTTTCTGGATAGATCAGTTAATACAGTGGGCAGGGGACATTCCCTTTTAAATCCCATCTTTCCTGGTTTAGAAAGCGTGATTAAACTAGAAACTGAAAAGACAGCATGAGGATTAAGAAGTGAGGGTTTAAGAGAACCACACTGAACAAGCATGTGAATCAAATTAATGCAAAAGTTCAGTACCACAAACAACTACTAATTTGTACAGGTGTCCAAAAATCAGTAGGGCTTTGACATGCATTCATAATTACACTTCATTTTAAAACTTTGCGGCACATAAGAATTCACTCAGTTGTGGTTTCCTTACATTTAATAGCACTTGTGTTGTTTTTTTTTGTTTTTGTCTTGTTTTATTGTTTTTTAAGGTATATTCAGTAAAGAAAAAACATAGGAGTATTCAGTTCCCAAATATGAGAAAAGAAACAACAGTGATACTCTTTTGTGACCTTTAATAAGATCTTTCATTTATCTTTTTAATGTAAATTCTTGGGTTTCTGCTTTTAAATACTTAATCTAGCATTTTTAAAGGGGCAAAGAGCCTTCTTTAAGGAGAACATTTGCAGAATTTTTGAAGCTTCATTAGGGCTTTACTGACCCAGTAATTAGCAAGTTAAAAAACGACCGTTTTAGCCAACCTTCAAAAAGCAAGGATGAACCAGGGATTAAAACCTTAATGCCTTCCCTTTAATGTGGTGAGGATAGTGGTTCAGTTATTTTAGCAAAAGAGGAAGTAGCATTTGCCTTCCAAAGATGCTTTGTATTTTGGATACAGAATCAATACAAAGGTGAGATCCACCCAATTTGAAATGGTAAAATATGTAAATCCTTGCCTGCTCAACTGTCAGAGATTAATGTCTGAATAGGAGGAGGATGGGCCAGCTGTGGCATTATACAGGGCACAGCGATTACCCCATGTAATGGGGCTCGATTTAGAGGCTGTATTTTAGGATCACACACAAAGCACCAAATGCAGAAAGCCGAGCTTTGTTTATTATAATTTGTCTGGGGGCCATGCCCTAATTTTCTACTACGCTATTCACTTCCCTTCTTTAAGAATGAGTAACACATCTTCTTTATGGAACTCTGTGCGTCTTTCATTTGGGAGCAGTTGCTTTTCCAAGCTCCTCTGTGAGGTTCTTCTTTTTATAATGCCGCTGGACTATGATACTTTAAGTTGCATTGTCTTTATTGCACTTGCTTGTCCATGCAAAGAACAAGCAGTATCATTTTTGATGATATAACATAGCTTTCTAAAGTTGACAGACGAGGTAACCGAGTCCCAGGAAGGTCAGGCCATGGCATTCTGACAGCGCTGTGTATAGCTCTGGGTCCTGCTTACTGAAATGGGAACATTGATGTCTCTGGCCTTTAAAGGTAAGGTTCTTTGTCTCGTGCACTAGAAGAATGAGGATGCGGACTCCACAGGAAAGGTTAAGCAGAAGTTTATTGGAAAGTGGAAAGCTCTGGAGAGGGCACACCCGAAAGTGAAATGCCCCACTGTGACTACCAGCCACTGCTTTTATACCCTTTATTTTACCCTAACTGCTGCTTTTATCTTGCAGTTCTCATGCCTGGATGATCCACTTATGTGCATTTTGAAACAAACCACTAAAATTCGGGGATTTACTGATATTTCTTATCTCCAGATGGTACGCCTGGTTGATGGGATTCTTTCTTGCTGAAGGGGGTCTGGGCTTCGCCTTGGCCTCCTTTATCTTGTCTCTCAGGACCTGGTCACTTTGCTTCTGAAGCCCTAGGTCCACATCCCTAAAGTTTTGGCATTTGGGTTACCGAGGCCTCCCTGACTGCATACATTTTGCTAAATTATCTTGTATCATTACCCTGCAGGAGAGCTGCCACCTGCATTAGGTGTTCCTGCAGGTACAGGGAGCTCTCTCTTGAGACTCAGAGCTTATCTCATTTTGGCAACAGCTCCAAGGGCTTTATCACAGATATGAATCACTTGGGGATTATAATACCTTCCTCAGATTGTTATTGGAGTTTTATTATTAAGGTCTAGTTGGTTCAAATATGTGTAAGATTTACCTTGAAAAAAGAAAAGATAATGTTGCTATTCATTTCTGCAGTCTTTTTAAACTTTTCATTAGTGGCTCCATTTTATTCTTGCAAGTGACTTTTTCATTAAAAAATAATTTGTATTGATGAGACTCTTTTGACTCGTAGTTGCAAAAACTGGACGCATAACTCAAACTCCCCTAAACATAAAAGGGGACGTATTGGTTCATAATCTCAGTCATGTCTCACTGCATGTCTCAGTGATGCCGTCTCTGACTCTCCATTTCTCAGCTCTCCTTGTGTCTGTGTGGTCTCACTTCTCAGACTGACCTTGGTGGAGAGGGAGGCCAGCAGCAGGCCTGAACTCACATCACCCCCATCCAGTAACCCTGTATGTCAGTTGGCCAGAAGAGTGTGTTTATCCAGTTTTGAGGTTTTTTTGAACAGATGTCTTTGATTTTGGACAAGTGGTACTGAGATGGTAGGCCTTTGTCACACTTTCTTTCCCAATGTCAGGGGACAGGAGATTGTGTCCCACAACCCTAGCCCACAGAGTAGCAGAGAGTAGAGAAGTTTACCCAAGGAAGAGGGCCGAAGAGTGTTCTGTTGACATAAGAAATGTCCAAACCTCTAGAGAATTTTTATGACTTTATTTGAGCCAAACTGATAACAAGTTCCAGGAAACAAAATCTCAATGAATTGAGGAAATGCTCCAGAGAATGACAATTTTACAGTTTATTTTACACATTCGAATCACAGGAGGAGATGGAAGGAGGGTTACATGAAGTTCATTGGTGTTAGATTAAGAAAGCAAAGTGGGAAATCTCTGGGACTGGATAAAAAGTAAAATGGAGAGACACATACTTCTTTTATAAGAGTTAGTGCATGAAAGTTAATAATGAACAGTTACCACACATAGAGGTGGTGTTCAGGGAACAAGATAACAATGAGGTTCTGTGGTCTCCTGCTCTGTGTGGTGGGCTGTGCCCTGAGAGGCCTGTAGAAGAAGATAGATCCCTCTGACATTTCAAAAGTATGTTATCTCAGATGCAAAAAAGACATAGACAGGCTCACTAAGGTAAAGATTGACCTTTGCCAAAAAAGCTACAGGCCTAGAACGTGACAACCACCATGACCCACTTTTAGTCGGAATTTTTATGTTCAGACCATCCTGTGTGGTTGCTCTCTGTCTCTGAGTTTGTGGGGCCTCCCATGCTGGCCTCCCCTGAACTTGTCAGGGTTAGAATGTGGCCCTTTCTCATCCACAGTTGTTATCATAAACAGCTATAGCTCTCACACTGCCACCACCTGAAGATTTACAAGAGTCACACAGAGTTACACAGAAAAGTTAATTTTCTCTAAGATGTATCATGGAAGAATCAATGACTCATCAAACAATTCACATTTTGTTTCCCCTTTTCCTTCATGCTTTCACAGTGGGCATTAAAAACAAAGCCATTAAAGAAAAAAACCCACTTTTTTTTTTTTTTGTAAAAGGAATGATTTTCTCTATTTTACTTGCAAACATTGTCTTACCATCTCTAGTTCTTCTAACACCTTGTTGCCGAGATATGCATTTGTCATTTGATTTCATGATTTCCACCTCTTGTGAGAAACCCTTTCAAGCAGGAGACTAACATTCTATTCTGGTCCAGCTGTGCCCACACAGCATCTGGCTGAATGTAGGTTTTCAGGAAAGGTGGGTAGAATGAACTGGTGAGCGCATGCCTGGTACACACCTGCCTGATTGAAGATGCCAAGGCTTTGAGGAGTGAGGTAGCTGAGGTGACAGCTCATTGGGTTGAAGTTGGAGTTTGAACTCCATGATCTTCCTCTTCCCAATTTAGGGTTCTTAAAATGTTTGCTTTTTCCTTCCCTCGACTCCCCAGCCTAGTGATCCAGGGGGGCCATGTGTTTGTCAGTCTGCAACTTTCAGTCTCTGTGCTTAGCAACTGAACCAATAGGACACTGAGTCTCACAACAGGGACAGGAAGACAGTCTCAGGACTTCCGGGCAGTAATCGTCCAACCCTCCTGAGAATCAAGTCACTGCTAATGCCATCTTCAGGAGCGAGCTGCACAACAGACGTCAGGCTGTGGTTTTCCAGACCCCTCCGCAAGCCTCAGCAAACCAGCAGACAGGGAGCGTGTCTCCCCTTGTCATTACCTCGTTCTCGGAGTCACTCTTCCCTTAGCCTCTTCCTCCCACGGCCTCAGCACCTTCCCACAGAGGCGAACCAACTTCAGCTCTCACCTCAGTGATCGTGTTTCTCCTCCCAGATCTCTTTGCAACCCCAAACCCCCATACCTGCTGTTGGAATGGAATCAATTAAGAATAAAGACAGAAACTTTCAGAATAATATGATGACATGCCCTACATTAAAAAAAAAAAAAAAGAAATATACACACACACACACACACACACACACACACACAAATACACACAAATCAATACTCACTGGGATTGCAGGGGCAAGCTTCTCTGCCATTGAAAAAGTCTGAGGGCTGGCAGCTTGGTATCCTAAAAGCTGGTGGTTTTGTCAGGGTGAAATCCGAGAGACAGATGAGCAGAATACATATATTAAGATTTATGTGAGGATTTGACTTAGACAGTCGTGGGGGCTGGCGAGGCAAGTCTGAAATCTGTAGGGGAGGCTGTTAGGAAGGGTGGCATGCCCTCTTGGGCATGGACTGAGGCCGCTGTCCAAAGGTAGTTCTTCTGGGAGGCCTCGGCTCGCCTGTTCAGGACCTCCAGTTGATCGAACCAGGCCCACTCACATTATCTCAGATAATCTCCCTTACTTCAGTTCAACTGATTATGGACGGTAGCCATACCTGCAAAATACCTTCACAGCAACACTGAGATCAAGGTTGGTTTGAGTAACGGAGCATGGTGACCTAGCCACGCTGACACATAAAACTGACCACGTGATTGGCCAGTTGGAATTCTAGTAGATTCT
>PVKE010043526.1:0-13349 GCA_004027555.1 Craseonycteris thonglongyai | reverse complement strand
AATAGGCCTGGGGCCTCCCACATGGGAGGTACACCCTCTCAAGCTGGGGACCAAACCAGGAGCCTTCTACATGGAAGCTCGCCCCAGTAGGAACCAAACTGCCCCCACCCTCACCACCATGGGAAGCACACCACAGTTCAGCATATGGGTCCACATGGGGCGGGGGCGGGGACGGGACTAGGACTGGATCCTAGGACCTCAGGGTTGCGAAGTGAGCGTTCAACCCACTGAGCCATCCCTGTACCCCCAATTCTTGAATGATTTGAAGTAGATTATTTTAAACTGATATTAAGCTGACAAAAATTTGTTCTAAAGAAAGTATAGAATATTGATGTATGGTAATTTACTAATTCGAGAAAAATCGGCAACATTTACTACTATAAGATGTGACACATGGTGCAAAAGAATGAACTGCATTGAATCCATAGTGAACATACTTAGACTCTGTGTCCTGAGCATTGTTTCAACCTGGTTTCCCTGAGCCCAGCCAATGTGATGCATATGAAGTAGCCACTTTGGCAAGCATAGTCACTTTTAACAAGGTTTTATTTATTAAAAACAAACAAACAAAACACTCTAGATATCCAGAATGAATACACACTTGAAAGTATTTTCTGAGGCAACTACTTGGCCAACCCATGGTATTAATAAGCAGATGATGGGCTTTAAAAACTATTGCTGGTAGACACATTTTCAATGAACATTTCACATAAAAAGTTAATTTAATATACACCCAAGCAGTAATTCTCTAAGGGCAGCACCATTTCTTGACTGAAGGAGTAGAAACATATCATCTCTTACACATTTTCAAAATACCACACTCTCCACACCCTACGCATCCACCCCTGGAAGAATAGTCTAACATGCATTTTTGTTTTGTTTTGTTCCAATAAATTAAATGTTAGTCTTGAATATCCCCCCACCCCCAAAAAAAGCTCTCTGAGGGACCCCCTTTATTCAGAATAAAAGGGTCTTGAGACCCTCAACACTGAGAAAACTACCCTGGTTCATCCTCAGCCGTGGTTGGTCCGTGTCTGCTCTGACCTCATAAAGCACCCTTGTGGTGGAGTCACCACCGTCCCCTAGATAAGACCCTGGCTGGGCTGAGGACTGTGTCCACTGTAAGCCCAGGAAGCTGATTTGTGGTGACCTGTCTGAGTTGGATGAGCTAGCATGTGTTATTTGCCCCCATTTTATTTTTTTCCCTTTTGTTTTCCCATTTATTTTGTTCATTTTGATGATTATTTTCTTGTTTTGATTATTTTTTTCTTTTACCATTTTTCCCCATTTTGAAATTTTATTTTCTCATTTTTTGTTTTGCTTTGTTTTATTATTTTGGTTTTGTTTTTATTGTTTTAATTTTGTTTTCTCATTTTTTTGTTCTCATATTTGTTTTGTTACATTTTCTCATTTTTTTTCCTTAAGTTTTTGGTTATTGTTTTTAGTTAGCATTGTTAGTACAGTTAGTATAGTGATTATTGTTTTATTATTCTTTGTTGTTATTATATTTTCATTATTAGCATAATTAGTATAGTTTTTATTTTTGTTATTATCTTATTTATTTATATTTATTATTGTTATTAGGATAGTCTATTGTTGTTTTATTATTATTTATCATTGTATTACTTATTTTGATTGTTGTTGATTTGGATAGTTAGCACTGTCAGTGCTGTGAGTGAATGTAGACAGGAGGTCGCCATGTCGCATGACTCTGCAGCCACCTCCGCTGACCAGGGGCCCCACATGGGCCGGTACCAGCTCCTGCACACCACTGGCCAGGGCAGGGTCGGCAAGGTGAGGTTGGGCCGGCACGTTCCGATCGGGACGGCGGTGGCCGTCAGTCATTCGCAGTCAGCAGGGCGTCTGCACCAGCGGAGGCGTCTGCAGGAAGCCCAGTGCAGGGCGGCTCCGGATCCCCCTCACACCGTGCAGGTGTCTGAGGTGCTCGTCACCCACAACGGCCTCCACCTCGTCATGGAGCACGTGAGTGGGGGGACCTGCGGGGTTCCCTGCAGGCCCGCGGCATCTTCCGGCAGCTCGTCTCCGCCGTCCACCATTGTCACCGCAGGGGCATCGTCCACAGGGACCTGAAGCCGAGGAACGTCCTGCTCGACGCAGGCATGAACGTGAAGGTGGCGGACTTCGGCCTGAGCGCCGCCTTCAGGGACAGGACACTGCACACGTTCTGGGGGAACCCCTTCCATGTGGCCCCAGAACTATTCCTGGCACGAAGTACGACGGCCCCCAGGGGACATCGGGAGCTTGGGGGGGGAGGCATGCTGTACAGGACGGTCCTGGGGGCTTCCCTGTCCAGGGAGAGGGCCGCATGCAGCTGAGGACACTGATGGTGAGAGGGGGTCCACTCTGCCCCCCGCTCTCAGCTGCCCCCCGCAAACCTCGCTGACCAGACTCATCACCTGCGACCCCACGCGAAGGAGCAGTTTGGGAGACTTCATGCCGGACCCGTGGCTCAGTCTGGGCAGGAGCAGCTCCGGCCCCACAGTGAGCCACCGAGTGAGGACATGGACCCCCGGGTGATTCGGGAGACAGTGGACATGGGGTTTCCGCTGGACCTCATCGAGCAAGCCCTGAAGGAGAAGACCTACAACCACGTCATGGCGACTCACTTCATGTTGTCAGTCCTGGGGTGTAAGTCCTGGACTCCGGGCTGGGTCCGGGGGAGGCAGTGCTGGACTCCGGGCTGGGTCCGGGGGTCTCAGTCCTGGACGTCGGTCTGGGTCCGGGGGTCTCAGTCTTGGACGTCAGGCTGGGTCCTAGGTTCTCAGTCCTGCATGTCAGGCTGGGTCCGGGGGAGGTGGTCCTGGATGTCAGGCTGGCTGTGGGTTCTGCAGACCCTTGGGGCGTCTCTGCTGGTTTCTGGTCCCGGTGCAGATTGGTCTGCTGGAGCCTGGAGCCCTCTGGCTGAGCCTCCGGAGTTTGGGGGGGACTACGGCTGTTGACGCGGTCAGGGGACCGGAAGGGCCTCTCGCGGATGGTGCGACACCTCACTTGGGCTGCTGCTGGACACCTCACTTTTGGGGGTCTCCGTGCTGGACCCCGGACTTGGCCCAATGGTCTCTGTCGTGGACCCCGAGCTCGGCCCGGGGGTCTTGGTGCTGGACCCCGGGCTGGGCCTGGGTGTCTCCTTCCTGGACCCCAGGCTGGGCCCGGGAGTCTCCATGCTGGACCCCGACTGGGCTCGGGGGGTCTCAGTGCGCTCCTCCGGGCTTTGCCCGCGGGTCTCGGTCCTGGACACCGGGCTGGGTCCGTGGGTCTCCTTGCTGGACCAAGGACTGGGCCCGGGGGTCTCTGTTCTGGACCCCGGGCTGGACCCCGGGGTCTCAGTCCTGGACCCTGGGCTGGGTCCGTGGGTCTCGGTGCTGGACGCCGGGATGGGTCCGTGGGTCTCCTTGCTGGACCATGGACAGGGCCCGGGGGTCTCTGTTCTGGACCCTGGGGTCTTGGTGCTGGATGCTGGGCTGGGGTCAGTGGTCTCGGTGCTCTACTCCGGGCTGGGTCCACAGGTCTCGATCCTAGACGCCGGGCGGCGCCCGGGGGTCTCCTTGCTGGACCCCAGACTGGGCCCGGGGGTCTCGGTCCTGGACCCCGAGCTTGGCCTGTGGGTCTCAGTGCTGGACCCCGGGCTGGGCCCCGTGGTCTCGGTCCTCGACCCTGGGCTAGGCCCAAGCGTCTCGATGCTGGACGCCGGGTTGGGCCCGGGGGTTTCGGTCCTAGACCCCGGATGAGCCCTGGGGTCTCAGTCCTGGACGCCCGGCTGGGCCCGGGGTTCTCGGACCTGGACCCCGGGCTGGGCCCGTGGGTCTCGGTGCTGGACGCCGGGCTGGGCCCAGGGGTCTCATGCTGGACTCTGGGTTGGGCACTGGGTTCTCAGTCCTGGACCCTGGGCTGGGCCTGGGGGTCTCAGTTTTGGACCCCGGGCTGGGGCCGGGGGTCTCCTTGCTGGACAGCGGCCTGGGCCCGGGGTTCTCGGTCCTTGACCCCGGGCTGGGCACGGAGGTCTCTGTGCTAGATTCTGGGCTGGGCCCCGGGGTGTCGGTCCTCTACCCCGGGCTGGGCCCGGGGGTCTCGGTGCTGGACTCAGGCCGGGGCCCTGGGTTGTCGAAGCTGGACCCCGGGTTTGGCTCGTGGGTCTCGTTGCTGGACGCCGGGCTGGGCCCGGGGGTCTCCGTCCTGGATTCTGGCTTTATCCGGGGGTCTCATTGCTGGACGCCGGCCTGGGACTGGGGGTCTCAGTCCTGGACGACGGGCCGGGGCCGGGGGTTTCATTGCTGGGCCTCACGGACTCGGTCCTTGACTCCGGGCTGGACACGGGGTTCTCGGTGCTGGACGCCGGGCTGGGCCCGGGGTCTCAGTCCTGGATGTCGGTCTGGGTCCGGGGATCCCAGTCTTGGACGTCGGGCTGGGTCCTAGGTTCTCAGTCCTGCATGTCAGGCTGGGTCCGGGGGAGGTGGTCCTGGATGTCAGGCTGGCTGTGGGTTCTGCAGACCCTTGGGGTGCCTCTGCTGGTTTCTGGTCCCGGTGCTGATTGGTCTGCTGGAGCCTGGAGCCCTCTGGCTGAGCCTCCGGAGTTTGTGGGGGACTACGGCTGTTGACGCGGTCAGGGGACCGGAAGGGCCTCTCGCGGATGGTGCGACATCTCACTATGGGCTGCTGCTGGACACCTCACTTTTGGGGGTCTCCGTGCTGGACCCCAGACTCGGCCCAATGGTCTCTGTCGTGGACCCTGAGCTCGGCCCGGGGGTCTCGGTGCTGGACCCCGGGCTGGGCCTGGGGGTCTCCTTCCTGGACCCCAGGCTGGGCCCGGGAGTCTCCATGCTGGACCCGGGGCTGGGCCCGGGGGTCTCTGTCATCGACCCCGGGCTGAGCCCGGGGGTCTCCGTTCTGGACCCCGGACTGGGCTCGGGGGTCTCCGTCCTGGATTCCGGCTTTATCCAGGGGTCTCGTTGCTGGACGCCGGCCTGGGACTTGGGGTCTCGGTCCTGGACGACGGGCCGGGGCCGGGGGTTTCGTTGCTGGGCCTCGTGGACTCGGTCCTTGACTCCGGGCTGGATACGGGGTTCTCGGTGCTGGACGCCGGGCTGGGCCCGTGGGTCTCGATTTGGAACCCCGAGCTGGGCCCGGAAGTCTCGGTCCTGTACAACTGGCTTGGCCCGGGGGTCTTCGTGCTGGACCCCGGACTCGGCCCAATGGTCTCTGTCATGGACCCCGAGCTCGGCTCGGGGGTCTCGGTGCTGGACCCTGGGCTGGGCCTGGGGGTCTCCTTCCTGGACCCCAGGCTGGTCCCGAGAGTCTCCATGATGGACCCCGGGCTGGGCTTGGGAGTCTTTGTGCTTGACCCCGGGCTGGGCCCGGAAGTCTTTGTGCTGGAGCCCAGGCTGGGCCCGAGGGTCTCTGTCCTCGACGTCAGGCTGTGCCCGGGGGTCTCTGTGCTGGACCCCGAGCTGGGCCCGGGGGTCTCGGTGCTCTACTCCGTGCTGGGCCCACGGCTCTCGGTCCTAGATGCCGGGCTGGGCCCATGGGTCTCCTTGCTGGACCCCGGACTGGGAATGGGGGTCTCTGTTCTGGACCCCCGGCTGGGCCCCGGGGTCTCGGTGCTGGATGCCGGGCTGGGCCCGCGGGTCTCGGTCATGGATACCGAGCTGGGCCCTGGGGTCTCCTTGCTGGACCCCAGACTGGGAACGGGGGTCTCTGTTCTGGACCCCCGGCTGGGCCCCGGGGTCTCGGTGCTGGACGCCAGGCTGGGCCCGCGGGTCTCGTTCCTCGACGCCGGGCTGGGCCCGGGGGTCTCGAGGCTGAACGCTGGGCTGGGCCCAGGGGCCTCGGTGCTGGACCCCGTGCTCGGCCCGGGGGTCTCGGTGCTTGACCCTGAACTGGGCTCGCGGGTCTTGTTCCTGGACGCCGGGCTGGGCCCCGGGGTCTCGTTCCTGGACCCTGGGCTTTCTCTGGGTGATTCAATCCTGGACTTCGGGCTGGGCCCGCGGGTCTCAGTCTTGGATTCCAGCCGGGCCCGGGGGTCTCGGTGCTGGACGTCGGGCTGGGCCCGGGGGTCTCAATCCTGGACGACGGGCTGGGGCCGGGGGTCTCGGTGCTGGACCCCGGGGTAGGCCTGTGGGTCTTGTCCTCTACCCCGGGCTCAGCCTGGGGGTCTCGCTGCTGGATCCCGGGCTGCACCCGTGGGTCTCGGTGCTGTACCCTGGGCTGGGCCCGGGGGTCTCGGTGCTGTACACTGGGCTGGGCCCGGGGGTCTCGATGCTGTACCCTAGGCTGGGTACAAGCCCGCAGGCCCAGTCCGGGGTCCAGGACCGAGACTCCAGGGCCCAGCCAGGCGTCCAGCAACGAAACCCACGGGCCAAGCCCAGTCCAGAACGGAGACACACGGGCCCAGCACGGAGTAGAGCCCTGAGACCCCGGGGCAAATGCCGGGGTCCAGGACCGAAAACCCGGGGTCCAGCCCGGGGTCCAGAACAAAGACCCCCGGGCCCATTCCGTGGTCCAGCAAGGAGACCCACGGGCCCAGCCCGGCATCCAGGACGGAGACCCGCGGGCCAAACCCAGAGGAGAGTACCGAGACCCACGAGCCTAGCCCGGCGTCCAGCACCGAGAGCCCAGGGCCCAGCCCGGGTTCCAGAACAGAGACCCCCCGGGCCCAGTCCGGGGTCCAGCACCGAGAACCCGGGGCCCAGCATGGAGTAGATCACCAAGACTCCCGGGCCCAGCCCGGGGTCCAGGACCTAGAACCTTGGGCCCAGCCCGGGATCGAGGACAGAGAACCACGGTCCAACACGGAGTCTCCCGGGCCCGGCCCGGGGTCCAGAAAGTAGACTCTCAGGCCCAGCCCGGGGTCCAGCACAGAGACTCCCAGCAAAGCCGGAATCCAGCAAAGAGACCCACGGGCCCAGGCAGGGGTCCAGCACAGAGACTCCAGGACAAAGCCGGAATCCAGCACCGAGAGCCCCGGGCTAAGTTCGGGGTCCACGACAGAGACCATTGGGCCGAGTGCGGGGACTAGCACGGAGACCCCCGGGTCAAGCCAGGTGTACAGGACCGAGACTTCCGGGCCCAGCCCGGGGTTTCGAATCGAGACCCACAGGCCCAGCCCGGCTTCCAGCACCGAGAACCTCGTGTCCAGCCCGGCGTCAAAGACCGAGTCCGCAAGGCCCAGCAACGAAACCCACGGGCCAAGCCCGCTTCCAGGACCGAGACCCCCGGACCCAGCCCGGCGTCCAGATACGAAACCCACGGTCCAGGACGGACACCCACGGGCCCAGCACGGAGTAGAGCACTGAGAACCCCGGGCCCAGCCCGGCATCCAGCACCGAGTCCCCGGGGCCCAGCCCGGTCCAGAACAGAGTCCCCCGGGCCCAGTCCGTGGTCCAGCAAGGAGACCCATGGGCCCAGTCCGGCGTCCAGGACGAAGGCCCGCAGGCCAAACCCGGAGGAGAGCACCGAGACCCCCAAGCACAGCCCGGCGACCAGCACCGTGACCCCGGGGCCCACCCCGGGGTCCAGAACAGAGACCCCCGGGCCCAGTCCGGAGTCCAGCACTGAGACCCCAGGGCCCAGCACGGAGTAGATCACTGAGACCCCCGGGCCCAGTCCGGGGTCCAGCAAGGACAACCACAAGCCCAGCCCGGCGTCCAGGACAGAGAACCCCGGGCCCAGCCGGTAGTCGAGGAAAGAGACCTCTGGGCCCAGCCCGAGGTCCAGGACAGAGACCCAAGGGCCCAGCCCGGGGTCCAGCACAGACACTCCAGGGCCCAGCCCGGGGACAAGCACAGAGACCCCCGGGACCAGCCTGGCGTCTACTACAGAGACCGCCGGGCCCAGCCTGGGGTCCAGCATGGAGACTTCCGGGTTCAGTCCAAGGTCCAGCAAGGAGACCACCGGTCCCAGAACGGAGTAGAGCACCGAGAACCCCGGGCCCAGCCTGGCATACAGCACAGAGACCCCCGGGCTCAGCCCGGGGTCGAGGAGAGACCCACAGACCCAGCCCGGGGTCCAGCACGGAGACTCCCGGGCCCAGCCCGGGGTCCAGCACAGAGACCCCTGGGCCCAGACCAGGGTCCAGAACAGAGACCCTCGGGCCCAGTCCGTGGTCCAGCAAGGAGACCAACGGGACCTGCCCGGCGTACAGGACCGAGAACCGCGTGCCAAGCCCGGAGGAGAGCACCGAGACCCGCTAGCCCAGTCCGGTGTCAAGCACCGAGACCCCGGGGCCCAGCCCGGGGTCCAGAACAGAAACCCCCGTGGCCCAGTCCGGGGTCCAGCAAGGAGACCCACGGACCCAGCCGGGCGTCCAGCTCGGAGACTCCCGGGCCTACCCCCGGGTCAAGCACGGAGACTCCCGGGCCCAGCCCGGGGTCCAGCAGAAAGAGTCCCAAACAAAGGCGGAATCCAGCACAGAGACACCCGGGCCCAGCCTGCGGTCGAAGACAGACACCCCAGGGCCCAACCTGGGGTCCAGCACAAAGACCCCTGAGGCCAGCCCGGGGTCCAACACAGAGACTCCCGGACAAAGCCGTAATCCAGCAGAGAGAACCCCGGGCCCGGCCCAGGGTCGAGGACAGAGATCCCAGGGCCCAGCCCCGGGTCCAGCACGGAGACTCCCGGGCCCAGCCCGGGGTCCAACACAGAGACTCCCGGACAAAGACAGAATCCAGCACAGAGACGCCCGGGCCCAGCCCGGTGTCGAGGACAGAGACCCCCGGGCCCAACCAGGGGTCCAGCACGGAGACTCCCGGGCCCAGTCCGAAGTCCAGCAAGGAAACCACCGGGCCCAGCCCGGTGTCCAGGACCGAGACACACGGGCCCAGCCAGGAGTAGAGCACTGAGACTCCGGGGCCAATGCCAGGGTCCAGGAACGAAAACCCCGGGACAAGCCCAGGGTCTGTTACAGAGAACCCCAGGATCAGCCCGGCATCAAGGACTGAGATTGCGAGGCTTAGCCTTTAGTCCAGCACCGAGACCCCCGGGCCCAGACCGGGGTCCACGACAGAGACCCCCGGGCCCAGTCCGGGGTCCAGCAAGGAGAACCTCGGGCCCAGCCCGGCGTCCAGCAACGAGACCCACGTGCCAAGCCCGGTCCAGGACCGAGACCCTGGGGCCCATGACGGGGTCCAGGACCGAAAACCCCGGGCCCCGCCCAGGGTCTGGTACAGAGAACCCCGGGTCCAGCCCGGAGTCAAGGACCGAGACCACAAGGCTTAGCCTTTGGTCCAGCACCGACTCTCCCAGGCCCAGTTCGGGGTCGAAAACAGAGACCCCCCCCGGACAAAGCCGGAATCCAGCACAGAGACCCCCGGGCCCGAACCGGGGTCCAGCACGGAGACTCCCAGGCCCAGTCCAAGGTCCAGCAAGGAGATCACCGGGCCCAGCCCGCCGTCCAGGACCGAGAACCACGGGCTCAGAAAGGAGTAGAGCACCGAGACCCCCGGGGCCCAGCCCAGGGGCCAGAACAGAGACCCCCGTGCCCAGTCCGGGGTCCAGCAAGGAGACCCACGGGTCCAGCCTGGGGTCGAGGACAAAAACCCATGGGCCGAGCCCGGGGTCCAGCACGGAGACTCCCGGGCCTAGCCCCCGGTCAAGCACAGAGACTCCGGGACGAAGCCGGAATCCAGCACAGAGACCCCCGGGCCCAGCCCGGGGTTCAGCACGGAGACTACCGGGCCTAGCCCGGAGTCAAGCACGGAGACCCCCGGGCCCAGCTCGGGGTCCAGGACCTAATACCCCGAGCCCAGCTCGTCGTCCAGCAACGAGACCCACGGGCCAAGTCCACGGTCCAGGACCGAGACCCACGGGCCCAGCACGAGGTCCAGCAAGGAGACCCATGGGCCCTACCCGGCATCCAGGACCGAGACACGCGGGCGCAGCCCAGAGGAGAGCACCGAGACCCCCGAGCCCAGTCCAGCGTCCAGCACCGAGACCCCGGGGCCCAGCCCGGGGTACAGAACAGAGACCCACGTGCCCAGTCCGGGGTCCAGCAAGGAGACCCACGGGCCCAGCCCTGGGTCAAGGACAAAAACCCACGGGCCCAGCCCGGGGTCCAGCACGGAGACTCCCGGGCTTAGCCCCCCCCGTTTAAGCACGGAGACTCCCGGACGCAGCCCGGGATCCAGCACAGAGACTCCCGGACAAAGCCGGAATCCAGCACAGAGACGCCCGGGACCAGCCCGGGGTCGAAGACAGAGACCCCAGGAGCCAGCCCCGGGTCCAGCACAAAGATTCCCGGGCCCAGCCCGGGGTCCAGCACAGAGACCACAAGGCCCAAGCCAGGGTCGAGTACAGAGACCCCGGGCTCAGCCCGGGGTCCCGCACGGATACTTCTCGGCCCAGCCCGGGGTATAGCACAGAGACTCCCGGACAAAGCCGTAATCCAGCACAGAGGCCCCCGTGCCCGGCCCGGGGTCGAGGACAGAGATCCCAGGGCCCAGCCCGGGGTCCAGCAAGAATACTCCCGGGCCCAGCCCGGGGTCTAGCACAGAGACCGTGGGGCCCAGCCCGGGGTCGAAGACAGAGATCGCAGGGCCCATCCCGGGGTCCAGCACAGAGACTCCCGGACAAAGACAGAATCCAGCACAGAGACGCCCGGGCCCAGCCCGGTGTCGAGGACAGAGACCCCCGGGCCCAACCCGGGGTAGAAAACAGAGACCCCCGGGCCCAGTCCACGGTCGAAGACAGACACCCCAGGGCCCAGCCCGGGGTCCAGCACAAAGACCCCCGAGCCAAGCCCGGGGTCCAGCACAGAGACCCCCGGACAAAGCCAGAATCCAGCACAGAGACCCCCGGGCCCAGACCTGGGTCCAGCACAGAGACTCCCAGGCCCGCCCCGGGTCCAGCACAAAGAACCCCGGGCCCAGCCCAGCGTCCAACACCGAGACACCGGGGCCCAGCCCGGGGTCCAGAACAGAGACCCCCGGGCCCAGTCCGGGGTCGAAAACAGAGACCCCTGGGCCCAGCCCGGGGTCCAGAACAGAGACCCAGAGGCCCAGTCCGGGGTCGAAAACAGAGACTCCCGGGCCCAGTCCCGGGTCCAGCACAAAGAACCCCGGGCCCAGCCCTGGGTCCAGCACGGAGACTCCCGGGCCCAGTCCAAGGTCCAGCAAGGAGACCATCGGGCCTAGTCCGGCGTCCAGGACTGAGACCGACGGGCCCAGCCAGGTGTAGAGCACCGAGACCCCCGGGCCCAGCCCGACGTCCAGCAACGAGACCCACAGGCCAAGCCCGGGGTCGAAGACAGAGACCTACGGATCCAGCCCGGGGTCCAGCACAGAGACCCCCGAGCCCAGCCCGAGATCCAGCAGAAAGACTCCCGGACAAAGCCCAAAGTCCAGCAGAGACTCCCGGACAAAGCCAAAATCCCTCACAGAGACCCCCGGGCCCAGCCTGTGGTCGAGGACATAGACCCCCGAGCCCAGCCTGAGGTCCAGCACAGAGACTCACGGACAAAGCCCGGGATCCAGCACAGATTCTCCCGGACATAGCCGGAATCCAGAACAGAGACCCCCACGCCCAACCCGGGATCGAGGACAGAGACCCCCGGGCCCAGCACGGAGTCGAGGACAGAGACCCCCGGGCCCAGCCCAAGGTCCAGCACAGAGACTCCCGGACATAGCCGGAATCCAGCACGGAGACCCCCGGGCTCAGCCAGTGGCCGAGGACAGAGACCCATGGGCCCAGCCTACGGTCCAGCACAGAGACCCCCGGGCCCAGACCGGGGTCCAGGACAGAGACCCCGGGCCTAGTCCGTGGTCCACCAAGGAGACCCAAGTACCCAGCCTGGCGTCCAGGACCGAGGACCCCGGGCCCATCCAGGATTAGAGCACCGAGACCCCCGGGCCCAGCCCGGCGTCCAGCACCAAGACCCCGCGATCCAGCCTGGGGTCCAGCACATAGACCCCCGGGCCCAGACCGGGGTCCAGAACAGAGACCCCGGGCCCAGTCCGTTGTCCATCAAGGAGACCCACAGGCCCAGCCCGGAGTCAAGCACAGAGACTTCCAGACAAAGCACTGGGTCCAGCACAAAGACTCCCGGACATAGCTGGAATCCAGCACGGAGACCCCCAGGCCCAGCCTGGGGTCCAGCACAGAGACACCCGGGTCCAGCCCGGGGTCGAGGACAGAGACCCCCGGGCCCAGCCCAGAGTCGAGGACAGAGAGAGACCCTCGGGCCCAGCCCAGGGTCCAGAACGGAGACTCCTGTGCCCAGTCCAAGGTCCAGCAAGGAGACCCACGGGCCCTGCCCGGCGTCCAGGACCGAGACCCGCGAGCCAAGCCCGTAGGAGAGCACCAAAACCCCCGAGCCCAGCCCGGCGTCCAGCACCGAGACCCCGGGGCCCAACCCGGGTTCCAGAACAGAGACCCCCGAGCCCAGTCCGGGGTCCGGCAAGGAGACCTACGGGCCCAGCCCGGCGTCCAGCACCGAGACCCCGGGGCCCAGCCCGGGGTCAAGCACGGAGACCACCGGGCCCAGTCCTGGGTCCAGCAAGGTGACCACCTGGCCCAACCCGGGGTCCAGCACAAAGACCCCCGGTCCCAGCCCGGGATCCAGCACAGAGACTCCCGGACAAAGCCGGAATCAAGCACAGAGCCACGGACCCAGCCCGGGGTCAAGCACGGAGACTCCCAGGCCCAGTCCAAGGTCCAGCAAGGAGACCACCAGGCCCACCCCGCCGTCCAGGACCAAGATCCACGGGCTCAGAAAGGAGTAGAGCACCGAGAGCCCCGGGGCCCAGCCCGGGAACCAGAACAGAAACCCCCGTGCCCAGTCCGGGGTCCAGCACGGATACTCCCGGGCCCAGCCCGGGGTCCAGCACAGAGACTCACGAACAAAGCCGGAATCCAGCACAGAAACCCCCGGACCGAGTCCGAGGTCGAGGACAGAGACCGCCGGGCCCAACCCAGGATCCAGAAGAGAGATCCCAAGGCCCAAGCCAGGGTTGAGGACAGAGACCCCCGGGCCCAGCCCGGGGTCCAGCACAAAGACCCCCGAGCCCAGCCCAGGGTCCAGCACAGAGACTCCTGGACAAAGCCGGAATCCAGCACAGAGACGCCCGGTCCCAGCCCGGGGTCGAAAATAGAGACCCCCGGGCCCAGCCCGGAGTCGAGGACAGAGACCCCCTGGCCCAGCCCAAGGTCCAGCACAGAGACTCCCAGACATAGCCGGAATCCAGCATGGAGACCCCCGGGCCCAGCCTGGGGTCCAGCACAGAGACCCCAGGGTCCAGCCGGGGTCGAGGACAGAGAACCCGGGGCCCAGCCCGTCGTCCAGCAACGAGACCCACGGGCCCTACCCGGCGTCCAGGACTGAGACCCGCGGGCCCAGCCCAGAG